>ML865791.1:0-21842 GCA_009831015.1 Picea engelmannii | reverse complement strand
AGTTTACTTAGTTGGAGTAGAACATTGTTGCATTGACTAAGATGGTAGTTGTTGGTAACGAAAGGTGAGGAAGGACACTTGGTAGACATTGAGCATGAAGAACAAAACATCGATCTAGAAAATTCCAAAGGCGAGAAGTTTGGAGAGTCAAGGAATATAGTTATCTTCCTTCATCTTCCAATATTCCATTTAAGGTTGAAATTATACTTGGCATACCAACTTATAATGGACAAGTAATGTAAAAAGTGTTAAAATAATTAGTTGAAACAATTAGAGGTTTATTTTGGCATTTATCAAATAAAATAATCACAACAAATTTCTTTTGCCCATTTGAAAATGTCTAAACATGCTATGTGATGGTGGGAGGGCTATGTAGATGCATTAAGGACAGGAAAAAACCCATGGTTACAAAATGGGTGGATTTTAAGGCATTGTTGAAATTGTTGTTATATCATATAGGTTACAAAGAGGAACGACTCATGAAATGGTAGTACCTTCAACAAGAATGAGTATAGTGTACACACGAATACCCATCTGAATTTTAGATTCAAACCATCAAGTTGGGCATTTCTTTGGAGGAGCCTTGAGTAGCAGTGAAGTACCTTGGAGGATTATTCAACCATATCCAAGGGCAATTACAACATCTTAGTGTGAAAAGCATAAATGAGGCAAGTAGGAAAGATCACTACATTGAATTGGACTCCAAAAGGGGGCAATCGCAAAAGGGTTAAGAAGTTAAGACTAGCAAGACCAAGGCAAAAGGATTGTAACCACAACCTAAAAAGGAAAGATTATAATAGGCATTGCAAACACTATGATGTGGATAGGCATACAGATGAGAAGTGTTAGAAACTTCATTGGGAATTGCATCCAAAATGGTACAAATCCAAGAAGAGAGAAAATGTGGCTACCAAGACAAAAGAAACAGAGGCACAAAGCACCTCTGATGTAGATGAAGCCATAGTTGCACCACATTGTGATAGCCAAGGGCAAGTAGAGACAAAGACACATTATTCCAAATCAAAGTTTAAGTGAAGAACCGAAAGGTAAATGCTTTGGTTGATAATGGTTCTCAATGTAATTTGATTTGTGAATCCTTAGTAGATAAGCTTGGTTTAGAAAATTATGATCTAGTAGAAGAATGTCCATTGGGTTTGATCCAAGAGAAATATATTGGCATGGGAATCACTAGGAGATGCGAGATGGGGTTTGTTGTTAAGGTTGACTATCGTAATGAAGTAAAGTGTAATGTTATACCACTAGATGCATGTGAAGTGATCTTTGGTAGCCCATAATTAGGGGATACCTGGGATGCAACTTTCTACAAAATAGTGAACAAATGTTTCTTGGTTAAATGTGGTAAGGCCTATTTCATCAAAGCACACAAAGGGAGAGGAAGAATATCTTTGGTGGCAACAAAACAAGGAAAAACTAGTAGATTGATTGAGACAAATAAGAAGCGGGCATCTTTCATATTTGATGGAGTAGTGGACTTGGGGAGACAAGTGGAGGCCTTGTGCTTCCATCTCCTTTGTGGACTAGATTTTGGGGAAAAAAGCTCCCAATGGGAAGGTGTGATCCAAAATGGATCTGCAATATAACAATGAATGATTATTGGTTCAAATCAATGCAAAGCACTCAACAAAACCAAAACTTGTTGGCTACAAAAGTTGATGACGAGGTAGGAGGATGTGGTTGACAGTGTGAAGGGCCCAACACTAGTTCAAACAACTACCACTGGCCTCCAAAGTGTGGTACTAACAATATAAGCAGTAAAAACTAAAAATTAAAGAAAATAGACAAATAGAAGGAACTTGGATTGCAAGTATACTAGCAAAAGACAAAGGGAGAGGACGAATGTTGCAATTGGGGAGATAAAGATATAGGGATCTCTATCCTTACAACTACTCCCAACAAGCTAGCATTGCCTCCAAACTCTTGGAGAATAGTGGAGAAGGGGTTCTTTGACAAAGAAGAGATTAAAGTTAAATAATTTTTTTGTTATTGTAATCCATAATGTTCTAGAGAGCCAAAACACCATTGTAACTCTACAATTACTAAGAAATAAAGATTGATAATAGCCATTCGATGTTGGAATTTTTCCTTCGGGTTTCTTCGAGGTAACCTCTATTGTTTATGTGTATAATTGATTGTGTGGTTGAAAATTTTCATTCGCTTGCTTCATTTTGTTGTATTCTTATATAAAATCCATTGTTGGGAGACCACACACACTCCTAATTAATGTTACCAAGATTCCTTGCACACAATCAATCCTTTACTCATGAATATCAATTGCATGACTTGTCGGTTTGTATCAAAGTGATAATATCCACTTGATTGAATCGTTGGCTTGTTCCCACAACAATCCTTCATTTGTTATGTTTGCTAGCATAAAATATTGGTTTCACAAGAAATAATAGTGAATTGCATCAATCCTCAGTATACAACCACGAAATATCACCTACAATCTTATATGGGTTTTGTTAGGGCATTATACAAATCAATACGCTCTCAACAACTGACCCTTAAGTTGTACATTTGATTAATTACCTATAGCCATCACATGGCTTGTTCAAATCACCCATAGCATATAAATATAGGCTTGTGAACATTTATTTATACCTATAGTCATCCCTTTGATTGGTTCAATCCAATATATTCCAAATTATAGGATATTTTTTAAGGACCAATTTTTGTTGATTGGCTAATATTTTGGCCATTTTTTTAAAATTATATATTCATCAACCAACCATTTTCCCTTTAAAAATTCATTTAAGATAAAAGTAACATTATTCACCAAAATTTACAAGTTTTAATAATAAATTATATGTTTTTATTGAATAATTACCTATGATTTTTTCAATTTAAAATATTCACCTACAATACTATACTTAAGTATAATATTTAAATCCTTAAAAAATAATACCCTTGAAATCCAAAACATATATACAATGTGTCTAAAACATATATATACTATACTTGATATAATATTTGAATCCTGAAAAAATATACCCTTGAAATCGAAAACACATATACAATGTGTCTTAAACATGTATACATCACAAATAACTACAACTATCAATTCTCAAATACATGAATATACATATTTACATCGTGGTTATAGTAATAGCAGCGAGTAGTGCTTGCATTTGAAATATTAATATTACTTAAACATGTGTGTACCTTGAATGGGCGAAGATATGGTCGATTGAATGCTATATATGCAAATTAGATATACGAAGTGCATTGTTTATGTTGGGATAATTGATTACTTATTTTCCTTTGTTGAACATTAGTATTGGCACTGCAAACAAATGAGTCAAACATCAAAAAGAAATGAACAAAGATATCCTTTCATGGTCATGAATTGAATTCTTCTTATTGAAGAAGCTAGATCTCAATGTTACAATGATTTATAAACACACGTAATTACAATTACGTAGTAAAGGTTTTGTTTAGCAAAAAAATAAATTGAATTATATATTGAATGGGATGTTTGATATTTATATATAAACACTTATATGTGAAATGACATCAAATACATACACTTTGATATAGTGAGGCTTTATGAATGTTTATTTGCTAAAATATTACATCAATGAGTGAATGGTATGTTTAACATTTACATTCTATTATGGAATATTATATTAGTAAGTTTCTTAATGTAATGACACCAATATAAATGAGATTTAGTGATACAATCTAAATAAATATATATGAGTATATGTAAAAACAATTTAACAAGTATTTAATTTAGTTAAGTAAACACTAAATTATGAAAATTTGATAAATAAATACTTATATGTGAAATGACATCAAATACATAGACTTTGTAAGTCATTATGAATGTTTATTTGCTAAAATATTAGTATAATAAATAACATGTTTAACATTTACACTAAATTATGGAATATTCAATGCAAATCACTAGCTACACATTTGTAAGTAGCATATTGTATTCACACTAATACAAATGAGATGTAGGGATACAAACTAAATAAATATATATGTGGGTATATGTAAAAACAATCTAACACACCACATACAACTTGTAAGTATTTAATTTAATTAAATAAACACTAAATTATGAAAAGTTGACAAATAAACACTTATATGTGAAATGACATCAAATACATAGACTTTGATACAAGAGGCTTTATGAATGTTTATTTGCTAAAATATTAGCATAATGAGTGAATGATACGTTAATATTTACATTAAATTATGGAATATTGTATGTAATGACACTAATATAAATGAGATGTTGTGATACAAACTATGTGTGTGGGTAAATAATCTAACACCACACACGGGACAACTTGCAAGTATTTAATTTAACTAAGTAAACACTAAATTCTGAAAAGTTTACAAATAAACACTTAAATGTGAAATGACATCAAATACATAGAATTGTTGTAGAGAAACAATTTACCACCTAGCAATAGACAATCCTTGCATGCTTACAACCCTTGAGCCAAGGCTATGAATTGTCAAGGGAAAAAGCATCATTCTCACATGTATAACCCTTGAGCCAAGGCTATGAATTGTCAAGGGAAAAAACATCATTCTCACATGTATATTCATTAGCAAGTGCCCAACTCATTTGATTATGAGCTCCTACTTCATTTATGACATAATGTATATGGGTAGTGGGTTCTAAAAAGTTTAAAATCCTTGAGCTTACAAGTATTTTACTCCCTTTCTTCTTAATACACATAAACTTATCACCAATTGGAAAATCATGTTAGGAGGTCATCTTTAAAATAATGGATCAATTCTCAAAAAAATAATTATAATTATAATATTTATATAATTTTTTATTGTCCATTAGATATAACTTGGGTGGTTGGTAGGAATGATTGTTACCCTCCCTATCCAGGTTCAATTTCTTGTGAGTGACATGTTATGCCCTTAAATGGATTTATAAGATAGTGGATTTTAGGGGATCTACATGAAAAACAAATCTTTATCAAAGTTATTTTCCAAATGGTTTTGAGAATGTTTCAATTAACTTCATCAAATTAAAATCATAGCATGTATTTTAGAAATTGTACTAAAAATAGCTTCTCTTGATTTTATATAATCTTTATGTCACGCTCTATTGGGCATTCAAACAAAGTTTTCCTTCATCTATTAAATGATAGGGATATTAAAGTATGATCTAATTAAAATTATAAATTTTATTTTATCAAATTTATTAAAAATGGTAATTTTAAACAGATTTTAAATAATCTTATGTTGTAAGGTTGTTTTTTTGGTCTCATCCGTCTCTGTCTTTTTTGAAAAAATAGAACCTTACTAAGTCTCTGTGATTCCTCCTAGGAGGTCACATGTTCAAATTCAAAGGGGGTAGGGTATGTACATCTTCGAATAATTTAGCAGTTAAATCACTGTGCGGAGGGGGTCCCTTGAAAAGTGATATGTATACATAATTTGAGGCTTTAAAATTTTATATGGTTAAGACATGTGTTTCCTCCTAGGAGGTTACATGTTCAAATTCAGAGGGGGTAGGGTATGTACATCTTTGTATAATTTAGCAGTTAAATCACTGTGCGGAGGGGGTCCCTTGTCCCACAAACAAGGGGGTCTCATACACCAATTTGGTGTTTGACTTCGTTGTGACCTTAAAATTAGATTATTATTATTATTATTATTATTATTTATGAATGAACTCTTATAAGGGCCTTGACTTTTTCAATTCACATATAATTTGAGGGTGAGATTTTGGATAAGTGTATATAGATTTTAATTTCATTTTATGGTCCTCTGAATCTTAGAATTCATTTTCAGGATAATATTGATGTATTTTGTAGGTTCAACAAGGAGTCATTTGTCAAGCTAAGCTTAAGCAAATATGTTGCGACATAAGCATCTAGATGTTCGTGAGTGAGTGAGGGGGATGGGGTAGAAGGGGAGGCTATAGGCTATCATGGTTCAAGGTCACCTTGCTCATTCATTACACTAGTGTCTATTTGTTGAGAATGAGCTTGGAACTAGCTTATAATTCTCTTATCATTGAAGTGATGAAGCAATACGATGGGAGGATGAGCATTTTGTCGCGTGAGTGGTTATGCTAGCTCTACAATGTTATTTATTTATTCAACTTTGATTCTATTTGTTTATTTATGTGTTTAAGACTTGTAGAGGACTGGGTCTATGATTGAGTAGTCGGCTTGGGAATAGTAGCTCGAGTCAACAAAAATGGGGTTGGGATCAAGGTCTCACAAGAATGGTAAGCAACATAAGAGGAATGCAAGGATAGCAATGATGTTTTTAAGTTTTCGATAGAAATTATGTTAAAGGCACTTAACAAGTTTGATGTAAATCTAGGTAGTCACGGTTACTCTTTTAAAACAATCATATTTTGTTACAAACCTAGACATGAACACCATGATCTTAGAACAACTTCCTTGCTTTTTGAATTTTGTAGGATCCCACAATTTAAATACATTTTAGGTGTTTTTCCAAAAACAAGGAAACTTGAAAATAAGGAAATTGTAGGCATTTACCTTGGGTGAGAAATCATAGACATTGGAACATCACATTCCATTGAACTTTCATAGCGGTTGGACTTGAATTTCCACATTGACAGTATTCATGTGAATCTTCTTCATTTTTTTGCGAATTTAACTTGGTTGCCACAACTTCAAATTGATTTCTTATGTAACCTTTAAACGGAGGTTAAACGATCGGTGGACCCTTTTGTGATATCTCATAGTTAAATTCGCTTCCCAAAGTGAAGATCGTGTTCATGTGTGAGAGCTAGAGATACAAGGCATCGATGATAGCAACAACTAACAATGGGGTTGGGATGACTTTTCCCTTACCAATCTAATACCAATCGTAGAGGTCGAAATGATGAGAACACTTGTTGAGTGAGTGCATTGAATTGTGGTGATTTAATTTGTACTCTAGCTTTTACAGCTCAGAAGCCTAAAGGCCACAACTATCCAACTTCAATATGCCAAAAATTGCAAACATATCCATGTGATATGAATTTTGGAGCTCAAAAAAATATGTGGTGTAAAAACATGTTGTAGGAACATGAATAATGGTGATGGTGATAACAATGCACTATGGTGTATGGTGACAAGTCACTATGGTGTATGGTGACAATGCACTGTGGTGACCTTGATTCCATCATCTATGGTGTATTTGACTCTGTGTTAGCATAAGGATCTATGTGAAGGGTGTCGATGAAGGTGTGACATATGTTTGCGTGCAAGGGAAAGTGAATGCAACATAAATAACAAACCAACTAGACCCACAACTTGATGATTGGGAATTGGATGAGGATGAAGATTACCACCACCATCATGCCCATGATCACCTCCCTAATTTTAAATTGGACCCATTTGAGAAATAATTTTAGGTAGTAAAGAATAGAAAGCAGATCGACAAAGCATTGTGTCTCCTTTCTAGATAAGAAAAGGTAGTTGACGAAAAATTATTTACATTTAATATAGCAAGGATAAGTTCAAATGTATGCGGCATCATGCAAGAAACACCATCATGTATGCATGATCAACATTGAATTTGGAAGGGATAAGGATAGAACTATATCAACGGAGGTAGGAAAATTCAAGCAGAGTAGATAGGATCACAAAAGAAGATAGGGACAAGTGGACTTGAAAAAACCAACTTCGAATGACATGTGGATAAGGGATGGTTTTCCAAAACCAACTATCTAGGACAACCAAGTTTCAGGCAAAAACTTTCCCTTAAAAAGTGTCTTCGGCATAAGAAGGACCCATTTTGTGTCAAAGTTGACTTTTTTTAATATTTGAATTTGAGGAGCATCACATACATAAATGTGTTGCAAATGGGTCTTTTTCGACAAATCAAAATAACAAGAAGGGAAACTAACAAGAGTCATTTTGGATCGTTGAAATTGTAGATATCATATGTTAACATTACACAATCTTGTTGCAATAGGGGTTTTTAGGGTGTTCAATCCATTTCTTAAAAATAAGAATTTCATCAAATTTAGTAAAGATTGTCTAGCTAGGTTCTGGTTATGACAAACTGGAAAAAGCTAGAAACACAAAATGTTTATCCTTCTTCCATTCTCTATAGCTTGCCTAAGCAAATGAACTCTAGAATGTAAACTCAAAATACGGGTATGTGAACTAACCATATATGCACGAAAGAGACTGTTATGTTTATTTGGATGCAACATTTATTGAACTACAAGAAAATTCCGCACACACATATATATATAATCAACAACTAGTCGAGCACCTATTCGTGTCACACGGGGTCATGTTATCCGACTGCTACCACTATAACCTCCAGGCATGCCCACACTACCCCATACATGACACACAAGGTAAGTTGGGGTTTCGAACCACTGATTTCACAGAAGAGAGTGTCTTAACAATACACCATCATCGACTACCCTACACCTCGAGGGCAGAAAATTACATATTTTAAACTAAATGACATTCTAACAGTTATTAGACAATGAGGAAACAATATATTTTAGACTATTTGTCTTATTTAATACGCCAATAGGCATACACATGTATTGAAAAGATCTAGATTAAATATGCTTTTAATCCAAGCTGAGATTTAATGTATTAATTTCCATGCATTTCAAAATGCAATCGTTAGTCATTATTGCATGTGATTAACAATGATTAGTGTGATTAAGGCAATTTACGATGATGTGGCAATTTTTGTTTGTCTCCACTCTCACTCCATTATAGTTTTCATTGTCATTTCAGTCTCCACTCTTGGACACATGTGTTGTACAATTTCTACTACAAAACAATCCCAACCATCAGGCTTCTAATCTAATTGATTGAATTTTTTATTGAATTAGTAGATCGATGTGGCTTTGCACGCTGGCATTGCCATTTTGGTGTCAAGATCTCAGGGCGTCCATACAAAGAAACGATTGTGACGCTGGCCTATAACTCATTGAATTCATTGAGTATATCTAAATACAGTAAGTCTATAGACATATAGAGATGCATACAATCTAGTGCATGCATATTAAACATAAGAGTGTGAAATAAACTTGCTTAATTTGCAGCGGTAATAGATTCCCAATCTAGTGAGCCCAGGTTGTTCTTCATTTTCATAATGTGAGGGTGCCTATCCCACCCAAATACTATCACTCAACCAAGGTGTCTATGGTTGGATGTGTGTCAGATATTAACAAAAACATAACTATGAAGTCATAATTGTGACTTGAAGAAGCCATAATGGGTATTAAAGAAGCCATAATTGTGACTTGAAGTTGTGTGGCGACAAGGTACTGCTAGAACCATAGAAATTGTGCCATAGGTGAAACCCTAGTAGAATTTCATATAAACTATGCTTTTAATATATTGTTTCGAGTTTAATATATTGTTCAGATTAAATATGCTTTTAATATATTACAGGTTCCATTCATTTCATTCCAGGTTCCAATCATGACCGAATCTTGAGAAAAAAAAAAAAGAGTGGCCTCTTTTCATGGTATTTATTTGATGTTCTATTAGAACTAATCAATCAATCATGAATGTTATAATATCTATACATTTTGGTTTGGTTTCTACATGTTGGTAGGTATCTCTGCTAGTTAGTGTTTTAATGCACAATTTTCATATAAACCTAGTGTTCTTCATGTATAAACTACTTCTTGATACCACAACCATCGGGGTTTGGGATCAGAAGATTGGGTTAAAGTCAATGAAGTAATAATTTAAATGACATCGAGGGTTTGAATTTAAATGAGCTAAATGATGGTGGAAAATGATGTAGATCATCGTATATTTACCACTTTTACTTATGTGGTCGTGATAGTTATTTTTATTTTTTAACTAAATTCTCTTATAATAATAATAATATATTTTTAAGGTCAATGATGCCTATCAAGTATATTAACCACTTTTACTTATGTGGTCGCGATAGTTAAAATATTTTTAACTAATTTCCCTTATATAATAATAATAATACTAATCCTAAAAGGAAACATGTGTTCTTAACCATCAGGTCCACTCAAGTTGTACATATAACATATATTTTCCATTTATATTATTTTTTCATATATTGAACCTCTTCCATTTATTTTAATGTATCTCATATATTACACCTAGATAGATATTTGTTTTGTTGAATCTCTTATTTCATTTAGAAGAGAGTAATCTAATCTTACAATAAAAAATTGAATCTTTTTATCTAATAAAAAGTTTTTAATACTGAATTTTGTTTATTAAAATGATTTTTTAATTTGTATAATAACTTGTGTATGTGATAAAAAAATTTAATAAATTTATTTACTTTTAAATGTATTTAATTATTTTTAAATAATTAAAATTTTAAATTTGATCAAATTTTAATAATCATATAAAAAGTGCTACATAGTTAAACATATTTAAAGTTTTAAAAATATGTATCATAGCTATATAACTCTTTAACATGCAAGTTTAATAAATAATATATATTTTTTTTAATCGTTCTCACTTTTACCTTATAACTCTTTAACATGCAAGTTTAATAAATAATATATATATTTTTTTATCGTTCTCACTTTTACCTTTTTTTCCAGTAGAAAATTTCTCAATATATATTTAATATATGTTGATTCTCAAAAAGAGTACATGAGTTCAAAATACAATGCCAGCTAGTGGCTTTCAACACAGTATAAAACCTCCATCACAGACAGGAAGGGATGTACTACATAGTTCCGGTATAAAAACTCGAAGATACTATTCAGTCTCTACCCCTATGTATCCGTCCAAAATTGCAAATATAATTGCAATAGTACAATCCAAAATATCTACAACCATGTAAACAAAATAGAACCAGAGATAACTCAAAAATATAATGAAGTCATAGGCTTCCCCAAATACAATCTATATCAGATGTAAAGTCGAAGTGTTAGAGGGGGGCCCTCTTGGCCATCCTGCCATTTGTTGAAGTGGATCCTCCCTTATGGAACCTGTAGAGCTTTTTTTGAAAGTTTGTTAGCTTCCACATTCTCTTCCCTGTATATGTGCTCAAATTTAATCTCTTTGAAGAGTGTAATGAGGGTCCTAATCTTCTCCATCCATCCCATGAGAGATGTAACAAAAAGATTGCACTTATGGTTTACCCAATCCACAATAATTTTGGAATCCCCTAGTAACTGAAGCTGGTCAATGTCAAGTCTGTGTGCTAGTGTTAAGGAGGCCCACACACCAAGAAGTTATGCCCTGGTATTTGTTCCCATCCCACAATTGAAAGTCCACATGTATATAGTGTTTCCCCAGTTTTTATGATACCTCCAGCTCCACTCAGAGTGCCATTATTTTATGCAGCACCATTGAACCAACAAATATTTNNNAGCACTAGTAGCTTCCATCAAACCTCGAATTTGATATATCACTCCCTGAACAGAAGTTGCACAGGATTAAAAAATGCACTTGTTCCTCGCCAACCAAATATACCAGCAAGTCAATGTAGGTAGATTGCACAGAGTTTTCTCCATCTTAAGCCAATTTTCATAACAAAGTGTTAGAGTACTACCTCCCCAAATTGTAGCAAAGTTGTAAACCGTTGACAGGGAAATCCAAATTTGTTGAGTGAATGTACAACTTACAAAAATATGGAAAATTGTCTCCTCCTCCCGATTGCACAAAGAACAAACACTCGGTCCTTCCAAGCCTCTTTTTTTTTTCCAGATTTTCCCATGTAAGTATTTTATTCTCCAACACCAACCATGTAAAGAGTTTGATATTGTGTGTCAGATCCCAAGTCCAAAGTTGTCTTCGCCAACCTAATATTTGGGTCGGTCAATATTCCTGAGCCAATGTATTATAAACGTTTTTAACTGTGATAACCCCAGAGTGATCACCACCTGTCCAGATAAGCAAGTCTTCTTTGGGTTGAAGTTGCATCCCAGAATGAATGAGTGCCTTACAGTAAGAAATCCATTCAACAACCAGATCTCCGGTAAGTTCTAAGTCATCACTAGATTTCCATTGATTAGTTATGAAACCCACAGAGGCCTAAGCATATGCCTGATATAAATAGAAAATGTTATGTTGCTTTAGTGCTCCTCGAAGTTCTGGAGATAATAAGGAGGAATTGTCGATTCCCAAGATCTTATCCATACCGATTAAAATGGAGGTGTCATTCTCAGGTTTCCAACTAATCCAACGAGTAATGAGAGGTAAAGACTTCAACAAGTTTTTCCAGATCTGCAAAGCTGCTGGTGGAGAGGCGATGCCGACCTTAGCCAAGTTGCCACAGAATAATATGGGAGGTATTTATCCTTGATCACTTGTTGCCATATACCTTCCTTAAACAAAAATTCGCCATAATAAGTTTGTTTCCAGGGCACGATTAAAAAGGAAGTGATTCCAAAGACCCCAACCACCGAGATGTTTAAGTTTTGCTAACGTCTCCCAGCTACAGAGATGTATTCCATGTGTCTTTCCACCCCTCAACCAGAGAAATTCAAAGATAAGCTTACGGATCTTAGAGAGAACATAGATTGGAATCGTCACCAGGGCCATCCAATAGACAGATTGTGTTTCATGTATTGATTTAGCAAGTGTATAACGACCACCAAGTGTCAACCATCGATTGCACCATTGTTTGATCATTTTTTCAAATTTTATTATAAGCCATCTCTAGTCTTCAAAAGTACTCTTCTCAGCTTTTAAATGGTACCCCAAGTAACAGAATCCCACAGACAATTCCTCAAAATTAAATGAAAACATAGTTCTAAATTGCTCCAATGTTTCTCCATGGATCCCAAAAAAATGGAAAGTCGATTTTTGAGGGCTAACTTTTAAGCTCAATGCACAACAGAACAATTCCAATAAATATTTGATCACCTGCCATTCATCCAGAGAGGCCTTAGACATAATAAGAACATCATCAACAAAAATAAGATGAAGGACTTTAATAATCCTTGAAACCTTAACTCCAGTTATATTTCCTTTCACTTGTCCTTTTTTTAATAGAAGACTAATGCTTTTCATAACAAGAATAAAGAGCAAAGGTGAGAGTGGACATCCTTGTCGCAATCCACGTTCACTAGTGAAGAAAGATGAAGCCTCCCCATTGATCAGTACTAAGAATGAGGAGCTAACCACACAACTCATAATCCAATTTATAGAGTGAACATTGAACCCAGTTTGAACTAAGATCAGACAAAGGAAATCCCAATTTACACAGTTATATGCTTTTCTTAAATCCAGTTTAAGAATCAAGGTTTTTTGTTTCCTGGCTTTGATACTGTGTATACATTCTTGCGTCGTACCAATGGCATCCAAAATTTGCCTGCCCTTTAAGAACCTAAGTTGTTCACTCGAAATCACCCTCCAAAGAATAGGTTTAATCCTATTTGCAATTACTTTAGATATCAACTTGTAACAAAGATTGCGAAGCACGATAGGTCTATAATCCCCAAAGGTCTGAGGATTATTCTCCTTTGGAATCAGTGCCAAGAAAGTAGTATTTAAGGAACTTTTAATCCTCCCTCTAATCCTTGTGTCTTCAACTAAATCCAACAGGTCATCTCCCACAACATCAAATTTTTTTGTATAATACTCAACCGTCCAGCCGTCCGGGCCTGGACGTTTGTCAATTGAAAAGAGTTTAAGAATACCCCAAATTTCATGTTTGGTAACCGGTCTATTAAGTAGGCTAGAGTCCTCGACAGTAATAAAACGTGGAAACAGTTGGACAAGATTCAATTGATCCACATGAGAAATAAAAAGATCCTCCGAAAATAAATTTTTGAAATATTTGTTTGCCTCAGCCTTTAGGGATTCTTGTCCTCTATGTTCCTGCCCCAGATCATCCCAGATCTCCCAGATATTCTTTTGATTCCTCTTCGCACTAGCGAATTTATGGAAATACTTAGTATTCTAGTCTCCACATTTTAACCAGATTGCACGACTCTTTTGTCGCCAATGTTCTTCATCAATGAGTAGAAGGTCATTACGTTCAGTCTCCATGGACTTTAAACTACAATCATTGAAAGGATACAACCCAGACCTTGGTAAATTTGTTAAAGTAACCCTGATCTTCTCCTCAAGTGTGGTAAGTCTTTTCTGTTGTTCACACCTTCTATGTTTATCCCACGATTTTATCTGGGCCTTTGTTGGGTCACATATTTGTCCATATTTTCATCATCTATAGACATCCATCCCATCCCTTCTTCATCCTATTATCGTTCATTTATCATTCAATTTGCCATACATTTGCTACAACTACTCATAAAATGACATATTATTCTTGTTATGCTTCAGTGGTTAATAATGATTATTCTTCCTTCATTTTTAATGAATTAAAGACTATTATGCATGATTTTTCTAATGATGGTTTGACGAATGATTTTATGTATCAATAGTTGCAGCAGTCAAGGTTCCAACTTCCAAATGACACATGTGAGTTCCAACTCATGGTTAACCGTTTTCAGTGAAAAACGTGGCAGATAAGGAGAGACAAATTTGCGTGGAATATTGTGAGCAGACAAGGCTAAATCTCAAAAATCCGAGACATGGGTTTTGTTCAGAATGGGCCCAATTGAGTTCAACGCAGGTCATTTTCCAATTGGAGCTACGGTTTGAGAGAAATCGCTGGTTCTTTAAAAGGGTATTTTCCATATTTATAGTTGCGGCCGGTTCTCTAAACTTAGCAATTTGTTTGAGCAACCCAGGGATTTGGGGATTTGATTTGTATAAATAATACCTCTTCAATTAGGAGAGGGCATTCATGAAATTATATAGAATTTATTTGTAAGAAAGAGCTGAACTTATGTAATTTCTGAGCTTTCTTCAATAATACAAAGGAGTTGATGGATCTGCAATTATGTGCAACTTTCTCTTAATCTTTTAAGTCTTTTGGCCACGCATGCTAGGTGAGGCAGGGCCCCCTCAATCTAGTATGTGTTGGTCTTATTCATTTACTTGTATTTTTCTTTTCATTGTCTTAATTTATCTTGGTTTATGATTAGTTGATCACTGCTTACAGTTGTGTGTTGTTTATTAGATTGCTCTTACAATAAGATTCAATTCATGTTGTTGTTCCTTCATTTTGTTAATACTCTTTTAATTTATGTAAGAGTGTGGTAGTGGTTTTATTTTAGCTGAGTGTATTTTCAAGCAAGAGTGGATTTGATTGATTTTAAGTTATGTGTTTTATTTTATTAAATAGAAAATAGTGTTAGTTGGAATTTGTTGTTTGCATATATTGTGCATGGTAACTTTGAAATAAAAGACTTCCTTGGGTTGACAATTGAATAGTTGGGCAAATACTACAATGCAATTAATTCAACATTAGTTCAGCCCAACGTAGCGACTGTTGTTCCTTTGAGTGTAGTTGTTGTTCATTTGAAAGGAACAATTGTTGTTCCTTTCGCATGACTGTTGTTCCTTTGAGTGTAGTTGTTGTTCATTTGAAAGGAAAAATTGTCGTTCCTTTCGCGCGACTGATGTTCCTTTGAGTGTAGTTGTTGTTCATTTGAAAGGAACAATTGTCGTTCCTTTCGTGCGACTGTTGTTCCTTTGATTGTAGTTGTTGTTCATTTGAAAGGAACAACTGCCATTCCTTTCGCGCGACTGTTGTTCCTTTGAGGGTAGTTGTTATTCATTTGAAAGGAACAGTTGTCGTTCCCATTACGATTGTTGTTCCTTTATAGGTGTTTCATTTCTGGAGGTTGGGTATTGAAAACAGAAGGTAAGAACCTACGTAGGCAACAAGTAAAATGCTTGTGCCAGTGCCTAGCTTTGGCTGATGCATAGAGGTTGAATTTAGGACATATTTAGAGCCCAACAGCCTTTAAAACTTTCAGCTTCCAAACAAACCTGATCTGGACATCTGATTCCAATAAAAAGTCTCGATCCCGCCAAACATCGCTAACAATAGGCGCAAAGTCCACCTCATTCAACCAAGAAGGATTTAATTTAAATGGATAAGCCATCATAAATAGTTGAAAATCGAACTAGGTGACCACATGAGCATGATCCGATACAAATGGAAGGTCCACCCAAGACCGATACCTGCCCACATCAATTGTTAGGGACCTAACCCCTCACGTAGGTAGAATAATATATTCCGATGTAATAAAGGTCAATATTAATATGGCCTAGCAATAAGAAAGAATAAGTCGAATGTAAGAAGACCTAATAGAAGCTTTCGCTTCTAGAAGGATCTTCCTCTAGATGGTTCTTTTGATAGACATATTTAGTATAAATAGGAGTCGAGGGTATGAGAACTGTTGTCTTGGATATTATTGTAATAGATCTTTGCTCGACTGGAGGTTTCCCCCTCAAAGAGGCAAGTGAACATTGCTCTCAGTAATCAAAGTGCTCATTCTGGTGTTATTTTGGTATCATATTGGTATTATTGTGGTATTATTCTGGTTATATTGTTGCCTGTCTACCATTTCTAGCATTTTATTTCTGTTCTGCATACTTTTTATATCTGGAATATTACAAGTGGTATCAAAGCACTTTCCTCGACAAAAAATTGTGGGTTATTTTTTTTTTCCAGGGTAGAGACATATTCCAGCGTCTTTAAGCTATAGAGATCTATCGTTACGCGCATAAACCCGCGGTCGGGGATTCATACACGCAGGAAATACAAGTGGTACTTAAGTGCACATCTGTTGGCCACCCTTGTAACCCATGTTGGTACCCCTCCGAGTGGTAGCGCATCAGACAACACCTATATACGGATCGACCTAGATTTCTTGAAGCCCTCTTTAGATAAATTGATCGATCGCCTGATTGTTATAATGCCACCGAGAACAACACTTGGGGAGATACTCTCTAGTACATGGGTAGTTGAGTAGTACGACTAAGGGCACGGTCTAGCCTCCTTAGTTGGTGCCCTGAGATATTGGGCTAAGTACTACTGTTGGACCCCGCACATATATTAGAGAGCTATAACACATGGCAAACCCTTTTCTGTAGAACCCTTGAATATCTAACCCTTGGGGACAGAAACAAAAAAACAAAACAAACAAGATCTATTGTCGCGCAACTGTGTCTCCTGCATTCAAGTTGCCAAATCACTACATTTCTTCTTGATTAAGCATTTGGGCATTTCATCATTGCAGTATTCTTTAGACCGGAGTATAACTCTACACCATTATTTGAGACCTATTCCATTGGATTTATCTCTTTGCCATTATCACATTCATACCTATCAATTTTCAACAAAATTTTTTACTCCTCCCGTCCCTTTTTGGTTCCCTCGTCATCATGGCCCATACCCGTAGCCAAGACTTGGAAGCTCGCTTCAATACCTTGCAATATAATTTCACAGAGACCCAACAAGAAGTGAGACAACTTAGTGCCAATATTTCCACCATCAATAAAAACATGCATTCCTCCATCGTCGCCTCAATTGAAGAACTCAAAGAAGACCTCAAAGAAGACATTACTACCCATCTTGAATATGTTTCTTCAATGATCTGCACCAAGCTGCATATCCCTGCAAGTCCCCCTTTATCTGACCCACCTTTGCATACCGAAGCTGAAACTTCCTCTCATTCCCATAATTTTCATCCCCATCACTTTCAGAATGACCTACGCCTTCCGCGTGTGGATGTGACTAAATTTGATGGCTAAGATTCCACTGGTTGGGTAACTCAAATGGAACATTATTTCTCTTTGTACGACATTACAGATGACTTGGCCAAACTCTAGTATGGTGTTCTCCATCTAGATCAAGAACGTTGGCAATGGAGAAAAACTTCCTGTCAAGGGTATGTTGCTTGGACACACTTTGTGGCAGAGCTTTATGAGCGCTTTGACATTGACACCAACCATTTAGGTCGTTTGACAAAGTTGAAACAATATGGCACAGTGGAAGACTTTATAGCTGCTTTTGAGCAACTGACTTTTCGTACAGAGGGCATGTCTGATGCTTTTTTCCGTGAATGTTTTGTTAGTGACCTCAATGATGAGATTCGTGCCCATGTCCTCATGGGTCGGCCTCAAAGTTGGGTGGAGGCTACTAAAAAAGCTAAGGAATCACAATAGGTTGTCTCTTCTCAAAACCAGAAACCCTCCTTTATTCCTTGCACTAAACTAGTAAATCCCACTCCTCCTTCTACTCCACAAAAGATCCAAAAATTGACCAAGGCCGAAATGGTTGAATGCCAACTCAAAGGCCTTTGTTATAATTGTGATGACAAATATTTTCCGGGACACAAGTGTAAGGAACAAAATATTTTTATGGCCATCTCAGAGGATGTTTCGGAAGAGGATGTTGAAGCTCCCCTTGTGTCTGTGTCACCTTAACCCACTGACATAACCCCTCCCTCAGACCCTTCTGAAGTAGAACCAGTCATTTCACTAAATGCTCTCATGGGCTTCTCTGCTCCCCAAATCCTCAAACTAATTGGCTACATCAAGCATAGGAAGGTCATCATTCTTGTTGATAGTGGAAGCACCCATAATTTTATTCATCACCACATTTCCCAAGAAACTAATTGCTATATCTGTGTAGTCAATAATTTCCAAATCATGATTGACAATGGTGGGTCCATGAAATGTGGAGGGCATTGTGAAAATGTGCTTCTCCAAATTGGTGACTACCACCTAAAATATCATATATTTGTTATCGACATGGGCGGTTGTGACATTGTGTTGGGTGCAGACCGACTAAGGAATTTGGGCCCCATTCTCATGGATTTTAAGGAATTAACAAAGCCATTCGACCAGGTGGGCCAACAATATAAGTTCCAAGGCATCATTGTTGGTTCCCTTGAGATCATTAGTTCCCATCGCATGGAAAAGCGGCTCAAAAAAGGTCATTCGAGCGTTATTGCCCAACTCCATGCCATACAAGCAACTGAGACACCCTACGTGTCGCAGGACCTCCAATCCATCCTCTCTAAACATCAAGTGATTTTTCCACTCCCTAGGGACTCCCTCCTTCTCGTGGTGTTCATGATCATTCCATTCCTCTTGTCGCAGGAAGCCTTCCTCCCAATATACGTCCCTATCGTCACCCCTTTTCCCAACAAAATGAAATTGAGAAAATGGTTCAAGAACTGCTTAATGCAAGTGTTATCCGCCCTAGTACGAGCCCCTATTCTTCTCCTGTGGTCATGGTCATGAAGAAATAAGGTTCCTGGCGCATGTGTCCTGACTTCTGCGCCCTCAACAAACTCACCATTAAAGACAAATTTCCCATTCCTGTCATTGATGACCTCTTGGATGAATTGAGTGGCGCCCAGTTCTTTACTAAACTTGATTTTTGTTCTGGCTACCACCAGATCCGTATGAAAGAGGCAGACATTCCTAAGACTGCCTTTAGAAATGACGAGGGCCACTATGAGTTTTTGGTCATGCCCTTTGGCTTGTGTAATGCTCCCTCCACTTTCCAAAGCCTCATGAATCATGTCTTCCGCCCTTTTCTCCGCCATTTTGTTTTAGTTTTCTTTGATGATATCCTCATCTATAGAAAAACCTGGACAAACCATCTTTCTCATGTGGATCGAGTTCTCCATCTACTCTCTCAGCACCAACTTTTCCTGAAACAATCTAAATGTGCTTTTGGTGCCTCAGAAGTCGAGTACTTGGGTCATCTTGTTGGCAAGGACGACGTCAAGATGGATCCTAAAAAGATTGAAGCTATGCAAGACTTCCCTCACCCAAAGACTCTCAAAAGATTGCGTGGATTTCCAGGCTTAATAGGTTATTATCGCAAGTTTGTTAAGAATTATGGAAAGATTGCGACACCTCTCACTGCACTCCTTAAAAAGAATTCTTTCACTTGGACTCCAACAACTGCTTAGGCTTTTCAAACCTTGAACATGGCCATGTGCACCACTCCATTCCTAGCCCTTCCTGATTTCACAAAGACCTTTGTCCTGGAATGTGATGCTTCAGGGAAAGGAATTGGCGTTGTCCTTATGCAAGAGGGTCGACCTTTGGCCTTTACCAACAAACAACTGTCTGAACGAAATTTGGGCAAATCAATCTATGAAAAGGAAATGTTGGCTATTCTACATGTCGTTGATTTTGGGCGCCCTTATCTATTGGGGCAACGCTTCCAAATTAAGATAGACCATCAAAACCTCAAGTATTTTCTGGAACAACGCATTTCCTCCCTAGAGTAACAAAAATGCGTGACTAAGCTCTTTGGATATGATTATGAGACCATTTGCAAGAAAGGCAAAAACAATGTGGTTGCAGATGCACTTTCTCGAAAATATAAAGATGAAGGATTCCCTTTTTTCTCTCTTCTTCATTGTACCGGATTGGCTCCAAGCCGTTCACTAGGAATGGCTACGCGATCCCAAAAGTTCGCATCTGATACAATAATTGCAGTCCAATTATCTAGTTTCCCCAGGGTACTCTTGGCTCCATGATGATATTCAATACAAAGGCCATTTGTATCTGAGTAAACAGTCAAAACTTAAATCCACGATACTTTCTGAGCTTCATGCTACACCCACAGCTGGGCACTCTAGGTTTACCAAAACCTATGACAAGGTGAAACGTTCCTTTTTCTGGGATGGTATGAAATAGGACGTTCATAATTTTATGGTTGAATGTGATGTGTGTCAACGCAACAAGGGCAAAAAGGGCGAAACAACCAAATCTCTTGGCACACTACAACCGCTTCTGATTCCACCTACTATTTGCCTGGATATCTCTATGGATTTTATTGTAGGCTTACCTAAATCAGGCAATAAATCAGTCATCACGGTGGTAGTTGATCGCCTTTCCAAGTATGCTCATTTATGTGCTCTTCAACACCCATTTACAACATCCACTGTGGCTCAACTTTTCATGGATCAGGTCTTCAAGCTTCATGGCATGCCACATTCTATTATTTCTGATCGCGACCCAACTTTAACCAACAATTTTTGGCAATAACTGTTCAAGCTACAAGGAACCCAATTGCATCTCAGCACAACTTATCATCCCCAAATTGATGGTCAAACTGAAGTTGTCAACAAGTGTTTGGAAACATATTTGAGGTGTTTTGCATCGGAAAATCAAAATCAGTGGGCTCAATGGTTACCACCAGTTGAATGGTGATACAACACTGCATACCATACAACTACTCGCATGACTCCTTTTGAAGCGATATATGGACAAAAGCCACCTTCAGTTCTCTCATATTTACTAGGTGTCTCGAAGGTCCAGGCGGTTGACCAAACGCTTACAGTTCGAGAGGATATTCTCCGTACCCTCTAAGAGAATTTGGTCATGGCCCAGAATCGCATGAACCAACAAGCAGATCAAGGTCGCTTTGAACGTCAATTTGCATAAGGGGATCAAGTGTTTCTTCGACTGCAACCTTACAAGCAAAATTCCCACAAGGCTGACCATTGTCAGAAACTGGCACCCAAATTTTATGGTCCTTATACCATTCTTAAGAATGTGGGATAGGTGGCCTATCAGTTAGCTTTGCCCAGTCATTCTAAGCTACATGATGTTTTTCATGTTTCCTGCTTAAAGAAGGTGATTGGAAATAAGTGCAAAACTTAAACCAACCTTTCCGAGTTGGACGAAGAAGGCTCCATTTGGATACAACCAAAAGTCGTTTTGGACCAGCGTGAGCGTTGCCTGCATCGACGAACCATCAAGGAAGTGTTAGTCCAGTGGAAAGATACAACCTTAGCATATGCCACTTGGGAACCAACTACCATTCTGCAGAAATTTCCACATCTCAAGCCTTGAGGACAAGGTTGTTTTTAAGTGGGAGGACATGTTAGGGATCTAACTGTTGGAAGATTGGTTGTTTTCATTGATGTCAACCCTAGTCATGGGTTTTTGACCACAATATTGATGAAGTTATTTGGACATGAAGGAAAATGCACATGCAGATACAACACCCATGGATGGATAGTATACATCATGTTGTTTCCGGTGGTATGTGGCACGTCA
>WSFP011429356.1:0-21842 GCA_009831015.1 Picea engelmannii | reverse complement strand
CTTGTATCTTGTATGTCTATCAAGTCCATGCCACCCTATCTTTCCCTCTAGCTGCAACATTTTCTTTGTCAAAATCAAAATGAGGATCCCAATAGATTAGATTCGTATAAGCTCTGGAATTGGATATAATCTAAGAATAGTATTGGAATGAAGGTATAAATATTTCCTCAAAGAGTAATGAGTATACATATTATTTTTAAATTAATAATATTAAAGGATTACTTCTTTAATAATATTAGCCATTCCCCCATAGATTAAATTTTGTTAGGATCCACTTTTACACCTTCATGGGATATAATATGACCCAAATATTCCACTTCTTGAACCCCAAAGGAACACTTGGAAGGATTTGCATGAATTTGTTGTTCTTCTCATAGTTGTAATACTCTATCAAGATGTTGTACATGATCTTCCTAAGATTTTGTGTACATCATTATTTCATCAAAAATACTAACACAAATTTTCGAAGGAAGGGCTTGAAAATATAATTCATCAAGATTTGAAATATTGAAGGTGCATTAATAAGTCCAAATGGAATAACCAAAAACTCATAATGACCTTCACGTGTTCTAAAAGTTGTTTTGGGAATATGTCATGCCTCATTCTAATTTCATGATATCCTGAATGAAGATCCAACTTAGTAAAGAATTTTTCTTCATGCAATTCATCTAATAATTCATCAATGACAGGAATATGAAACTTACCTTTGATGGTCATTTTTTTTATTTGTCTATAATCTTGACACATACTCCATGCAGCTTCACTTTTCATAACCATCACCACTAGTGAAGAGAAAGACATTTGGCTAGGTTAAATGATGCTATCCTCTAACATTTCTTGGATCATACACTCAATCTCACACTTATTTGCATATGTATACATGTGAGGCTTAATTTTAGGTGGAACACTTCCCAGTTGCAAATGAATAGTATTTTCATGATCTCGAGTAGGTGGAAGACCCTTAGGCATTTCCACAAATACCTTGGAATGATTGTTGATAACTATTTGGAGATCTAATGGAGTGGATGATATATATGTTTGAACATCTATTGAGCATAATTATGCAATTACACCATGGTGTCCCTTTTTGAGTAATTTTGTCATGTTACTAGAGCTTATCACCTTAGAGGGTTTCCCTTGGATACCTCTAAGGTTAATTTCCTTTCATTTTGAGTAAAATATCATGAAAAGATATTGACAATTAAGGGCCATTGTTCCCAATGATTGCAACCAATGGACCCCTAATACAACATCAACACCACCCATTTGGATGAAATTATGGGACTATCAAAAAATACTCCTCCATAGTGAGCTTAATAATATGGCACTTCCCAAAACAATTTATGGTACCTCCATTTGAAATCATTGCTTGAAACTATGACGCTGGAAATACAAAGCAAATGATATATTTTGTCAATTTGTAATTGATGAAATTATGGGTACTACCAGAATCAATCAACACCATTACATTTTTCTTTTTGACGTATCATTGTATATTGAGAGTTTGTGGAGCATTGATGGTAGCCAATACATGACAAGATATCATTGGAGTAGTCTCTTCTAGATCTATATCTTCTAATAGTTCGAATTCTTGATCTTCTTCCTCTTCACAATATATGTAATTTTTTATCACCACATTTATGCCCCTTATTGCACTTTTTTTTATCACAATTGAAACATAGTCCCTTTTCTCTTCTTTCATCCATTTGTCGAGGTGTCAACCTTGTTGGTTGAGTGAGGTTAGGATAGGGAACATGGTTCTCTCTATAGTTGTAAGTGGTCACCCTTCTGGTAGCCATATTTTTGTTTTCCACTTTCCTTGTCATATTGAAAGCATTCTCTAGGGATTTAGGTTCGAAGATTGCACCCCGTGTTGAATCTTCTCCTTTAAAGTGGCAATAAAGAGATCTAAAAAATTATCCTCTGGAATTTTCTTTACCATGAGACTAAGTTTTTGGAATTTTTTAATGTGCTCTATAATTGGACTTTTTTTTTCAAGATTTATCAATTGACTAAATAATGTATTTCTCTTAATATACCGATAATATGATATCAATTCATCCATAAAAATTGACCAAGATATTATAGAATTATTTTTTCTTTCACAAAACAATTGATACCAAACAAATTGATCATTTTCTAAATACAACGATGCAATAGGTACCTTTTTTAAGCTTGGAACTTGATGTAAATCAAATAATTACCCCATCTAGAATATCCATGTTATAGGATCTTTACCATCAAACTTCCTCGTATCCATCTTTGGAGTGAAGTAGTTCCTTAGTGCTAACTTTAAGTCCTGATGATGTGGAACTTGATGTGATAAATAATCATTATTCTAGGACTCAATATTTATGTCATCATTATTTCCTTTCATTTTGATATCTCATATAGGAAGTCTCTCATCTAGAGCATGTAAGATCGTGGACGACATGGAATTTTGTAATTCTAACATCTTATTTTCCATATGCTCCTAATTTTCATCCATATTCTTTTCCATCTCCTTCCTATTTTCATCCATATTCTTTTCCATTTAATTCCTATTTTCATCCATCTTATTTCCACCTCATCCATCTTCTTTTCCCCCTTTCCAATCTGGTGAAACATTTCTTCTCTTTCTTCTTGTGTCATGGTTGAGCTCTCTAGAGATTTAGTTGGTGAAATAAATTTTGGAGGAACCTTTGGATCCATATGAAAAAAAAAAAACTTCTATTTTTCCTCTATATCACAAATTTTGAATCATCAAAAATAAATCTTCCAATGACAAGTTATGTCAATTGTAAGTTATGTACCTTTCAAACCCTTGATTTAGAGTATGTCTGGATGGTTGACCTTTGTCCTCATATATAAAATTTGGACTCTTATGAGTCTGAAATTTCATCCTATAGTACTATGATATGACTTCTTAAACTCCTAAAACTTTCATAGTCTAAACCTTCACTGATAAAATGTTATTCACAAATACCAAAATGGCATGTTCAAGACTACTTTCAAGATTAGTAAAAATCATCAACTTCCACAATATATATCTCACAATTTATAATGATTCAAATTCTAAAATAAATTCCACATATAATTAGTTATGCCTTCTCAATATTTTGAAAATTTCAGAGTCTGAAACTTCACCGAGATTCGTTTATAGTGAAAATAAAAAGATGGCTTGTTTGAGACTAATTTCAAAACTAGTCACAAACCTCAACTTCCAAATAATATATCTCTGAAACTATAATGACCCAAAATCAAAAATTTGGACCAAACGTACTTTGTTATGTTATCTCAGTCTCCAAAAAATTTCACTATTTAAAACTTCTCAGAAAAAAATGTATACGAAAATCCAAATATAACTCTTTTAAAACATATTTTAGGATGATTTAAAAACCCTGTCTTTCATAGGATATATCTATGAAAGTATAACAAAACAGAACTTGAATTTTTTACCAGTTGTACTTGGATATGTCTCCTAAGTAACCTCGAAATTTCTTGTTTGAAGCGTCCCATAATTTTTTTTTATAGCAAAAATGCCAGGATGACTCGCTTGAAGCAGTAAAACCCTAGGATCGATGCTCTAATACTAAATGTTATGAACCAATGCCTTAAGAATGATAGAACTTCAATGAATAACAGTCCACTTCGAGGGGGAAACCTCATTTTACAATATATTCAATGTAGAAGATGAGATATGATGATCCTAAGACTAGGTCTCCTTGGTATATATATAGCAGACAAAGGGTACAATTATAATGAAAGGGTACAATGAAGGGTTCTAGTATACATTCAAATATAACACTATAAATGTAATAATTCAATATCTAGGAATTAATAAGGGGTTTTATACTTAACATGGGGTTTTTTCTAGGGATTAACATTGTTTGGATCTATTACCTTATTATATCTATAGTCATTTCCTTTGTCATATTTGTGCATGGAAGTTTTATCAAATTTGGGATCCACTTCCCTACTATTCTCCAAAATATTTCTCCTTGGGTCCCAAGCTCCACTCTAATGTACATAGGGAGGATAAATAATGCAGTATTAGGTACCTAGGGAGGTACTTAAGGGAAATAATTAATATGTTGTGACCATAATCATGGAATAAGGTCCACTTGGTAGTTGGTGGGGAATAAATAGGCCCATCATGTAGTTAGAGGGAATAATATAATAATGAAGGTTAGTTTTCATAGATTCCAAGGAATATTCATGAGAAAGTATATATACACATGAGCATTATTGTAAACGACATGTTGAAGATTATATTGCAACAAGCATGACTTGTGGATTGATTCCTTCCATGAGGAATAATTGATGGCGTTAGCCTACCTTAAGGTTTTTCTCTACATTCTTGGTGTTATTCTTGTTTGATGTATTTGGTTATTTCTAAATTAATGTTTTTTATCTTTTATCTACTAAGGTTCAGTACAAGTAGTATCAAAGAGTTTTTTTCTTCTTCTTTTTGAAAATTTTCAAGCGGAAAAAATTAAGGCCACAACACTACGATCCATTCATGATTTTTATTTTTTTTTAAATCGAAAGAAAATCTATTATAGATCTGAGTCCCTCTAAAAATAATGCTCGATTTAAAAAAAAAAAAAAAGTTCAAATCGAAGTCCAAGAACAAATTATATCATTGATTTAAAATCAATTATTCTAGGGTTTTTCTATAATGACGATGCATATTGAAAATCAAATATCTTTTGATAGAGCTCTGATATTGTAGCAAAACCAAATGCCAATAGAAGCAACGTTACCATGGCATTTCATAATTGTGGTCATAATAGAGATTCTAATCAATATTGCAAGATTTACTATCTTTTCAATTTTGTTGCCCCAAAACCATAACTGCATAAATGACATCTATTGAAAAGTAAGCTATTTTCTTTCAAACCCTAGTTCTATTTATGAGGCTTGTTCTAAGAAAAGTTGTATTTACATGAAAATATGATGGTCCTAGTATTGAAAAGTACATAAAATGGATGAAGTCAAAACATCCATTGTTTGGAAAACAAGACCTACACCTTAATCTAAGGGGATGAAACAACCATATGGGATGGGCATTTTACTCTAAGGACATATTCAATATTCCCACTGGAGAATATGAAAAATATATATTTAGACAAGTGGCCTCATTCCATTAAAAAGGAACCAAAGAACACTAGGGATTTATTTTCATGTGACAACTTCCTATTACAAGTTCATGGATGTATTCAACATGAGGAGGTCATTAACTCTATTAAACATAGTTGCAAGCATAATTACATCCATGTTGGCCTAGCTAAAAGATAACAAGTCCCTGCAAAGCATATCCATAATACACAAGTTGAGGATGAAAATGTTAAAAGTTTTAAATATTTTAAGATTATTATGGATCAATATGTTTTTCATTTGTATTTTCATGCTATAGATATAGATGATGTGGATATTATTCTTGGATGTCATTTGATGGAATCAATAGGTACAAGTAATATTAATGTGAAAAATAAGTTTCTAAATCTTTGGTCCAAGAAAAAGAAAATCACACTACAAGATGTTTCTTTTACCAACCCAATTCCACTCAAAGCTTCTAGATCTATGGTTCTCCCAACATAACGTAGCTCCCAATTTGCATCTACTTGGCTTGGTTACTTCAAAAAAACTTGCTACTATGTGAATGATCTTTTCTAGCTTCACTAACTTGGTCTATCCTGATAAATACATCTACACACTTATCATCGCCCAGTGGGAATAATCGATATCGTTAACTCTATTAACCTTGGACATATTTCTCAATAGCTATGTTAATTTTTGGATCCCCTTCCCTAATGTTCTCCAAATCTTTCTCCTTGGGTCCTAAGAGCCCCTAGTTCTTGACTTTACCTCCAGGAGACAAGGGCCTAGTGGAGACAAAAACTTCCTCCCCTTTGTATGGATCAACTGAATAATCTAGAATTTTTTCCTCCTAAGACTCCATACTTGTTATATTCCACATTCCATTAATATTTAAATTTATATTTGCATTCACCTATATTTAGTAGTTATTATAGTTTTATGATTAATTTAAATTAAAATAAAAGTTATTAAAACACATTATTTGAGTTATTAATGTATTCTTAAAGTATCTTATACACCTAGAGTTTTATCTTTTGAGTAGATTAAATATTAAGTTTATTGATTCCTTTGACTTTTCACAAAGTCATGTTGATAGATATTTGTAAAGAATGTCACTCTTGATTCTTATCAAGTAGGTTAACTTGCTCTAATGAAATCCTTTGGAAAATAAAAATGTAGAGGAGACGTTGTTTATCATGATTGATTATTTTTCACCTCTAATTAATCCCTCTTGACCCAATGATTCACTCATTGCATACCTGTACATACAATAACAATAATACTTTTGGTCCTGACATTATTTTATTGTGTTGAAAAAAAAACTCTTTTTCATTTTATATATATATAATTAAAATATTTTATTTATAAATATAAAATTTAAAGAATTTATAACTTAGTATTGTAATTTAAAAAATAAAAATAAAAAACTAAAGTTAATTTAAAAATTATGTATAATCTCTCCCTTTCATAATATAAGATCAAATTCATTTTATTTTTAATCTATTTACAAAATAAATTAGAAATAGTGAAATTGTAAAATATGGTTATGTAATAATGGTGTATGAATTCTAACTACTTGTAAACCATGTCAAATTTAGAAAAAGAATATGGGAAATTTGTCAATTGGTGATAAAAAAAAATAATAGGAATGATGCACGAATAAACAAAGAATATGATTAGTGGAACAATATTTTATTCTTAATCAAACATTGGCGTTATATATATTATGTTTTCCACTTAAAACCACACATTTATACTATCATATCATGGATATATTATATTTTACACAGTAAACCATGGATAATATTTATAAGCAAAGAACACAATTATTACATGTTTGTGTTCATCATACATTATCATTTTATAACATTTAAGGACAATAAACTTATACATTAGTAGGAAATAGATAGACTCCATAAAAACATTTTTTTTGGGGGGAATAGTACCTAATGTCTAGCTTTATCCCATAGTGTCATTATACTTATAGTTCCACCAAATCCAATCCCCACTCCCAAACTCATTGCAATCAATGAGAAATGTTCATCCACACATCTCATCCATCCCAATCCTTTACTAATGTTAATGCTTGTAGTTTTCTCTTGCTTATATTTACATGCTTGTAAAGGATTACCACATAAACATGTGTTCCTTTGAAATGATGTTGCATTGAAAGTGTCAAATGGTGTTCCTTTTGGAATTGTCCCACAAAGTTTATTAGATGAAAAATGAAGAGATGCCAACATGGTTAATTTAGAAATATCTATAGGAATATTTCCACTTAAATTATTTCTAGACAAGTCTAACTCCTCCAAAGTAAATATCTAACTAAGAGATGCAGGGATGTTCCCTTCCAATTGGTTCCCATATAAGTTTAGCAAGTGCATCATACTTAAACTGCCTATGCTTGTAGGTATTTATCCTAGGAGATTATTGTTAGACAAATCAAATATTGTGTTTGATGTGAGCATATATGTGAAATCTTACTCAATTCCACTCACTACAATCCTCACATCCTCATAATGTGTATTAGCACTAAGTTTAGAAGACCCTACTATTTTGAATCCTCGGAGTCTTTCAAGATGAAACATTATTCTTCCACTAAATTTATTGTTGGATAAATCCAACATCTGCAAGTTGGTGAGAGTTGTAATCCATATAGCAATTTCTCCGTGAAGCCCAATATAACCAAGACAATGAAGATTGTTATGGGCAAAGGGTTGGACCATGAATATAATTGCTTCTCAAAGTACTTCAAAATATCATGATGTATTTTTTCTTTGAATTGTCTTCATATTAGGTAAGGGTGCCACTTCTTAAGTGCATGTGGTATGGCAAACATTTTTTTCATAAATGGGTTTGAGTATGTTTTTTTCTTTAAGTTGGCTTCTTTCAAAGGAAAGGGGCCTTCCTTATTGCATTAAAAATGCACCAAATCCATGACCTGAGGCATCATACTCCACAATAAAAAAAATTGTGAAGTCAAGTGTGGCCAAGACAGGAGTTGTACACATAGCCTCCTTAAGTTTTTCAAAATATTTGATTGCTTCTTGAGTCCAAGAAAGGATTACTTCTTTAATAATATTGTTAGGGGTGTTTCTATTTGACCATATTTCTTTAGAAACTTACAATAATAGCCTATCAATCCTAAGAATCCTCTAATTTTATTCAAGGTTTTTGTAATTAGTCATTCTCCCATAGCTTAAATTTGGTTAGGATCCACTTTTACACCTTCATGAGATATAATATGACCCAAATATTCCATTTCTTGAACCCCAAATGCACACTTGGAAAGATTTGCATAAATTTGTTGCTCTTCTAATAGTTGTAATAATCTATCAAGATGTTGTACATTATCTTCCCAAGATTTGTTGTACATCAGTATTTCATCAAAAAATACTAACAAAAATTTTCTAAGGAAGGGCTTGAAAACATAATTCATCAAGCTTTGAAATGTTGAAGGTGCATTAGTAAGTCCAAATGGAATAACCAAAAACTCATAATGACCTTCATGTGTTCTAAAAGGTTTTTTGGGAATGTGTCATGCCTCATTCTAATTTCACGATATCATGAATGAAGATCCAACTTAGTAAAGAATTTTGCTCCATGAAATTCACATAATAATCCATAAATGACAGGAATAGGAAACTTATCTTTGATTGTCATTTTGTTGAGTTGTCTATAATATTGAAACATACTCCATGAACCATCATTTTTCATAACCATCACCACTAGTGAAGAGAAAGACCTTTGGCTTGGTTAAATGATGCTAGCCTCTAACATTTCTTGGATCATACACTCAATATCACTCTTATGGGCATATGGATACATGTGAGGCCTAATTTTAGGTGGTACACTTCCCGCTTGCAAATGAATAGTATTATCATAATCTCGAGTAGGTGAAAGACCCTTAGGCATTTACCCAAATACCTTGGAATGATTGTTGATACCTATTTGGAGATCTAATGGAGTAGATGATATAGATGCTTGAAAATATATTGAGCACAATTATGCAATTATACCATGGTGTCCCTTTTTGAGTAATTTTATCATGTTACTAGAGCTTATCACCTTAGAGGGTTTCCCTTGGATACCTCTAAGATTAATTTCCTTTCCTTATGAGGAAAATCTCTTGAAATGATATTGAAAATTAAGGGCCATTGTTCTCAATGATTGCAACCATTGGACCCCTAATACAACATCAACACCACCCATTTGGATGGAAATTATGGGACTATCCAAAAAATACTCCCCCATATTGAGGTTAATACTATGGCACTTCCCAGAACAATTTATGGTACCCCCTTTGCAATCATTGCTTGAAACTATGGTGCTGGAAATACAAAGCAAATGATATCTTTTCCCAATTTGTAATTGATGAAGTTATGGGTATTACCAGAATCAATCAACACTGTTACCTTTTTCTTTTTGACGTATCATTGTATCTTGAGATTTTGTGGAGAATTGATGGTAGCTAATGCATGACAAGATATCATTGGAGTAGTCTCTTCTAGATCTATATCTTGTGATAGTTCCAATTCTTGATCTTCTTCCTCTTCACAATATCTGTAAAATAAATTTTTATCACCACATTTATGCCCCTTATTGTACTTTTTTATCACAATTGAAACATGTTCCCTTTTCTCTTATTTCATCCATTTGCTAAGGTGTCAACCTTGTTGGTTGAGTGAGGTTAGGAGAGGGAACATGGTTCTCTCTATAGTTGTAAGTGGTCACCCTTCTACTATCCATATTTTTGTTTTCCACTTTCCTTGACATATTGAAAGCATTCTCTAGGGATTTAGGTTTGAGGAGATGCATCTCATGTTGAATCTTCTCCTTTAAAGTGGCCATAAAGAGATATAACAAATTATCCTCTGGAATTTTATTTACCATGAGACTGAGTTTTTGGAATTGTTAAATATGCTATGTAATCAGACTTGTTTTTTGAAGATTTATCAATTGAATAAATAATGTATTGCTCTTAATATCCCCATAATATGATATCAAATCATCCATAAAAATGGACCAAGAGATAATATAATTATTTTTTCTTTCACAAATCCATTGATACCAAGCAAATTGATCATTTTCTAAATACAAGAATGCATTTGGTACCTTTTTTAAGCTTAGAACTTGATGTAAATCAAATAATTTCCCAATCTGGAATATCAAGTTATAGGATCTTTACCATGAAACTTCCTCATATCCATCTTTGGAGAGAAGTAGTTCCTTGGTGTTGACTTTAAGACATGATGATGTGGATCTTGAAGTGATAAATAATCATGATTCTAGGACTCAATCTTTATTTCATCATGATTTCTTTGCATTTTGATATCTCCTATAGGAAGACTCTCATCTAGAGCACGTAAGATCATGGAAGACATGGAATTTTTCAATTCTAACATATTCTTTTCCATATGGTTATGATTTTCATACATATTCTTTTCCATCTCTTTCCTATTTTCATCCATATTCTTTTCCATCTATTTCCTATTTTCATCCATCTTATTTCCCCCCTTTCTAATATGGTGAAACATTTCCTCTCTTTGTTCTTGAGTCATGGTTGAGTTCTATATAGGTTTAGTTGGTGAAATAAATTTTGGAGGAACCTTTGGATCAATATGAAAAAAAAAAAAATCTTCTATTTTTCCTCTTTATCACAAATTTTGAATCATCAAAAATAAATATTCCAATGAAAAGTTATGTCAATTGTAAGTTACGTACGTTTCAAACCCTTGATTTAGAGTATGCATGAATGGTTGACCTTTGTCCTAATATATACTTGATCTTTAAACTCTTACGAGTCTGAAATTTCAGCCTATAGTACTATGATATGACTTCCTAAACTCCTAAAATTTTCACTAAAAATCAATTTAGCAAGTGTAGATAAAACAACCATTTAACCTGTTTCCCTTTTTAATTAAAAATTAATTTAGCAAGTGTAGATAAAAACAACCATTTACCCTTTTTCCTTTTTAATTAAAAATTAATTTAGCAAGTGTAGATAAAAACAACCATTTACCCTCTTTTCTTTTTAACTAAAAATTAAATTAGCAATGTAGATGAAAACAACCATTACCCCTTTTTAAAATTTAATCTTCCATTATAATTTTGACTTTAATATATAAGTTTGAATTTCTTACATGTTTATTTATTATAATTCTTTTTTTGACCACATGTTCTACTTTTGCCTAGGTTTTAATTTCACTAGGCTGGACGACATTTTTATTGGGAAAAAATTGTTTTTAAACCTTACTTATCACATCATTCATTTTAAGTCTAACTAGGTTTATTCACTCTAGTTAAAATCACGACGTGCCCTTTAGGACGCACTAGGTTCTCCAAGGGTGCCACTCACCTCTTTATGTTTTCCTTGCGCGATGTTCCCTTCAAGATGCACTATGTGCTCCAAGGGTGTCACTTGCCTCTTTCTGTTTTCCTTGTGCAACGTGCCCTTCAAGACACACTACGTGCTCCAAGGGTTCCACTCACCTCTTGACTAAATTTGATAGACGTCAAACCCCTGGAGTCAATACTCCACCATGTGATCTTGTGGGAGACTAAGGGCCTCTAAAGTATAAGGCCCCTGCCTTATAGCACGCCCTTTAGAATCATCGTGAATGACTGTCATAGTTTGCCCTCACGACATCGTTGGTATTCTCAAACTAGGTAATCGTTAACCTACAGTTCGAGCCACGACGAGAGTGCTAGTAGGTTGTGGCAAGGCTACTGCCATAGCTCTCCCTCAAAGTCTCTGGTTGTCCTGTGTGACTCCTCTACTCCACATGTGAATTTGGTCCACAATCTATTGTCAGCCTGCATCCATCAACGAATCATGTCATCAATATTAATCAATAATCATAACATCTCATCATATGTACATGTGTCACATCAACAACATTCAAACCCAACAGTCCATTCTCTGAATCGATCCGGAGTCCAAGGGCTTTCATCGATGCCTATGCATCCTCGAGGTCCAAAGTCATGCACACTCAGGAAAACCTGGTCAATATCACTTGTCTATGTAATACAACCAAATAGCATATCATCAAATCCATAATGTCTCATAATCATAATCAAAACGACTAATAGATATAATAATCCGGATCACTTGCAAGCAAGTGTCATCAAAGAATAAGTTCTCTTAGTGCACGCAAGAGTGGGTTTTACATAAGGTATCACCTCGATATTATGGTTTGTTTGAGGTTCTGGAAAGAGTGGGGTTAGTGGCATATATAATTGCTTTATCACCTACAGTTAGAGCTCACAATGTGTTCCGTGTATCAATATTAAATAAATATTTTCATGATTCTAATCACATTATTGATTGCACTATGACACAGGTGGAACCAGAGGGAGAATTCCATCCCAAACTTCAACACATCTTAAATAGGAGAGAAACATTTCTCTGGAACCCTATTGTCGTGCAGGTCAAGGTGAAATGGAAGCACTTTGGAGCAGATGAGGCTACTTGGGATATGGAAGATTCCATAAGAATGGAATACCCATTTTTTTTCTGTATAAATTGTATATATATGGTGTTTTAAACACCAAGGACAATGTTTCTTTAAGGGGGAGAAGAATGTAACACCTTGTTTTGCCCCATGACTGCAATTATGCTAAAACTTCATGAAATGTTATTATGAAGCATGTAATTATGTTTATGATTAATAAAAAATTACCAAACATTTGAATGAGAAGGAACAAGCCTTGATTAATGGCCATGATACCACAAGTGGGATTGGTGAGGTGAATTGAGAAGTTTCAATGAAGAAAATAGGAATCTTGATCAACGTTCCAGCCTACACCTACAAAAATTGAATATACACCACCTAAAAACCTACTTATATTTGCATAGATCTATGAGATCAGTTATGGTGATCAGAATTTTTGTTTGAAGTAGTTATAACTGCTGGAAAAATTGGTACTTGGAGGAATGAAGGGTCAATAGAAACCCCAAACAGAAGGACATACCTGGATTTCCCCTTAGGATTATGTACCTTGATTGGAGGGATTACATATGAAAATAAGCCACGAGAATTCTAAGGATAAGTGGAAGAAGAGGAAAAAGTAGGAAAAACATCATGTGGAGGAGAGACCAAAGTTCACAATAGAGGAACTGGAGGAGAAAACAAGAAGGAAAAGAACATGCATAAGAGAAACTACATCTACCTGAGAAGCAGAGTATAACCAGCACATAAGCACTAAGAAGATTGATTCTCATATAGGTAAGTTGGAAAATAGATAGAATCACATACTCACAAATGGATGGTGCTATGAGTAGAGAAACTCATGTGCACATCTCTAAGTAACAGAGTAATTGGGAAGTTTTTCTATAAGGAAAATAGGAAACTTGCCTAAGAAATTAATTGTCACCCTGGAGAAGAGAATACCCAGATCCATACTGGAGCAATAAAGGACCATGACTTGGTACTTACTATAAAGAAACCATCACTGGTAAGGGAAGGTCACCTCAGGGACATTATAACAAAGAAGGGGCTCCCTTGTGCAGAGAAAATCTAGTTGGGAATGTACCTGATAAAATCATGGAGGTCCTTAGCTCAGTCGGAAGAGGGAAACTTCTGATGTTTCTAGTGGAGTGAGGGAGAGTAACCTTCTTGAACCATATTTTTAATTTGAGAGTCAACTGAATTAGTCCCCTGGTGGTATCTTGTCCTAGCATTAAGGTGACATGTTATAGAAAGATCTTGTGTAACACAACCTATATTTGGGTGGAAAGGAATCTCCCCTTAGTCGGTTGGTTGGTTGAGATCCTTCATTTAATAGATGTTGTTGCTTGTTTTGTCTGATGCTTGTTAACAGTGAAGATAAGTTGTTTTTATTTATGAAATAAGTGTTCAAATTGAAAGAATGTTTAATTCCTGAGTAAATTGGATTATGTATGATTGTTTCCATTATTAATAATGGTAAATATGAATATCCAAATAATCAGTGTTAATATAGGCTATATCCCTGTAAAAATGTAATCCCTTGAATGAAAACCTTGCAAGATATAAATCTTCATTTGGATAATGGTAGCAGAGTTCCCTAGACTTTTGGAGAGGTTCCTATGTGATTTTAGGAACCCCTTTTCCCATAAATCCCCTTCTTTGAAATGGAAAGTTTGCAGGATGAAAATTCTTCAATCAGGTTTGAAGTAAGAATGTATTATCCATCTACTGAGTGAAGACTAGGTCCCCTGACAGTCTGGTGAAGTTCTAATAGATAATAGATAAGCTTGGAAAAAAAACTTGAATAGTTAAGTCTTGAGTTGGGATTTTATTTTGAATAAAACCCATGTTTTGATCAAGGAGGATTGGTAGTCGTTCATTCAGCGTAGTAGGAGGATGTTGATCGTTGGTCAAAAGGTGAGGCCATCAAAGTGACCAAATGCAAGGTTGCAAGGGGACCCTGATGGGGAAGACTATGGGCCAAAGAGAGTCATTAATCTATCAGAGGGAAAGACATTGAAATTCCGACCATTGATGTCAAGTGTAAGTGGTGTAAATCTATCGGAATATATGTGGTCGAAGACCTGAAAGTCAGTCTGGAAAGGCTTCCAATGGCTAGAGAGTTCGATGAAGAGGGAGAATGCAAGGGTCACCGATATATCGAAAGGTATAATGGTGGTTTGTGACTGTTGGATCTAGGATGTTTTGTTCTAAGGAAGAAAATATAAGCCCTTAATTGTTATGTAGTTGTGAGACCCCGAGTGAACCTTGATCATTCGATGGGATGCACCATGGACCGTTGGATCCATCAGAGTGGCCCATCATAGTTGTGTTGGTCAGAAGGACGAGTTCATGAAGACTGGGAATATTCTGATGGAAGGGACTCTGACTGATCTTGAACCATTGATTTGTGGAAAAGCATTATGTGTAATCTCAGTCGTAGATTAGCCAAGGACCCCACGTGTTCATGAAACGATTGATGGATGAGACGAGTGATAATTGTCAAGTAGTTAAATATTTCAATTTGATCGAGACCGTTGGTTTCTGATTTCAAGGATCGTTAGATCTATCACAATGAACCATCAGAGAGAAACCATCAGAATGGAAAAAAATTCTGCCTCAGGAAATGTGTCACATATTTAGGTGGTTTTTCAGCACATGGTTTTTTGCTGATGGTTTTCTATTTCTGGTTAAAGAATTAGGGTTTTGGACTAATCCAGGTCATTAGGTTAGCATTTTGGATGCCACTGGCTCCTATATGTATATTGTATTGTAAACAATGTATCACATGTGAATGAATATAGAATATGTTGGTTTTCCTGATTTGGGTTTCCAGGGGAAAAATCTCTGTGTAATGTTTGTATTTGTCATTGTATCTGTTATGTTCTATTACTGAAAATCTGTTTGCAGTAAATATTGTACAAGGTTAGAATCTACAAAATGATGTGTCTATTATAATTCCATAATATGACATTAATTATATCATTAATTATTTGACATAAATGAAAATAATTCCAACACCCCATTTCTTATTTGGACTTTGTGCACATAACACACTTGATGGAGTTTTCAGAATAACTCAGTGTATGTGAAATCGTGCTCCATAATCAAGGTGTATTCCAATTTTTCATCAAATTATTCCCTCTAAAGGACTCTCGGGTCTATTGTGTCCTCCAACATTACTTCCTTCCTCTTTGGAATCATGCAAGCATTCACCTTCCCCGTGTTCTCTATTCTTGGCTCTCTTCTTGTATAGATAATTGGTAAGCCTTGGATTATCTAATGGATTCTTGCTTGTTAGTCTCTACTTTGGTGCATAGGAAAAAATTTATTCACACTAGTTCTAAAGAAATTGACTCTTCCTCAACTCTTCAATTTACAAAATGACTTAATAGGTTGGCAGATTTAGCTTATATAGGCTATTGTATTGAATAGTGGAGATCTAGTTACCATAAATTTGAAGTGTGATCATCCCTAGTTTCATTTATGACCATATCTTAGTGCATATACCATCAAATTCCCATCATAATTGGAATGAATTATGCCATAATGTAATCCATCAGTTTTTCAAATCATCCCTATCACTTAGTTGTTAACCTAACTCCTATGATTTCCTCATTTATCACTATATTAATTTGGTAATTTCACTCGACCAGTACTAGCTTAAACATGTCAATTGACTTGACTCTTTTCATTTTATTTTAACACAACAACACTACAACATCACAAAAATGACTCAATGACTCTGTATTATTATGATTTTCTTATTGAATTGACAACTTGGAAAGATAATTCCCCCCTTGACCACAAAGGTGGTGCTCAACTTCTAAAAAAAATAAAATAACCTTAGAAATCCAACCCAATTATTTTCATCCCAACTGGACTTGACTAACTACTACCTCAACCATAGGGTTGAGTAACTTATCTTTTGACTATCTAGAAACTTTCTTTACCACTTGGATAATATTTATTTGACCGACACACCTAGAATGACTACTTCATTCACAAGATTGAACCTTATTAATTCAAATGAAATTGGAAAAGGGGTGAGGGATTCAAGTGGATACCATTCACCCACCCCTCCCAAAGCATTCCATCAATATAAGCCAACTCACCACTCTCGAATCCCAGATAGCTACCACTAGGAAATTTCCTAGCTAATCCATCTACAACTTATGAGGATGATTGATGTATTTTTTGTTATAAAGTAGTACCAGGTCTCCTTTCTCAAAATTATTGTTTTTTATATGGAAATCATTCCATGCCTTTTGCCACAACTTCTCAATCATTTAGTGGTATTTCACTAATAATTTATCCTCCTGCAATTCCTTTAGTTATATAAGATAGCTTTAGATTGATTCTTATTCTGCCATTATTGTAGCTTGAGTGATGGATAGACTTGGTATTATAGATTTTGCAAGTACTACCACCTCTTTTCCATAGACAAATTAAAAGGAGTATTCCTCACCAAATTCTTGGATGTGGTCCTATATGCCTTAGTACAACTAGAATCTTCTCATCCCAATCATTGTGGTTAATTACACAAACCTTTGTCAATCCCTCCTCCAATATTTCATTAAATGTCTTAATCACCTTTTTTTCTTACAGATGATGATATGGGATACTAGTATGATGATGCACCATGAAATATTAATTCATGGTTCTAATAGTGGATCTCATGAAATGTTTACCTTAATCAATTGTCAAGCTTATAGGATATTTGAACTTGGGTATAATTTTCTAAAGATGAATCTTGCAATCATATGCCTGTTGTAATATAAAGTTGTTTCCACCTCTACCCATTAGGTAAGGTAATCCACTGTGGTGATAACATATTGGGCCCCAAAGTTCCTAGAAGGAAGGTTAATGGGCCTAACAAAATCTACCACCCATTTCTCAAAGGATTGAAATAAAACTACTAGGAGTAGTGGTAGTACATCCCTCCTCGAAGGTCATCCTATTTGATGGTAGACGTTGCAAGATTTATATTCTTTTCAATCCTTGAATATTGTATGCCATCACAATCTTTCCTACAACACTTTTTGAGTTGTTTCCTTGCCTCCATAGTGGCCTCCCACCACCCCACTATGAATTTCCCATAGAATTCCCATGTGTCCATTGTTCATAATGCACCACCTAGTTATCCTATCTATTCCCAACTTGTGTAGTTGCCCTACAATTAGCTCATAGTCCATATCCTTAACAACCAGTTGTTTCTATGCAATGTTGCATATACCTAGGGAAAAATTCATGTATTTAGGAATATGAAGATGTATTCCAAATAGTTTTGTATCGCTTCCAGTCTTAAAAAATCAAATTTTTGCAAATGTTCATCAAGTGACCCTCAGAACTCTCAAATTTACAATCTAGATAATTTGTCTAGACCAATGTTAGTCCTTCTCAACTTCACCATGACTTAAAAGTAAAAATATTGGAATAATAATAGCCATCTATAGATCCAATCTTGTAAAATTGGCTTGTTCATCAAGTACTTAAGTGCAGAATAATCTATGAAGAAATTAAAATGCCTCTCAAGCAAGTAGTGCATGAATTTATGCAATGAGTACACCATTTCCAACCTTTCTCTCTTTGTGGTGGGGTAGTTTATTTTTTCCTTGGCTAGCTTCCTACTAGTAAAGTAGATTTAATGATATAATTCCCCTTCCCTAGGATCTACTAGTATTGCTACTAAACCAATTCTTGAGTTGTCAACATACACATGAAATTCGATGGTCCAATTTGGAAAGATTGGGATTGGCATTATTTTCATCGTTTCTTTTAGAATTCCCAAAGAGTATTGGCATTGTATATTCCAAAAAAGGTCTTCCATAATATTTGGTAGGCACTCCATAGGAGTTGTGATAGCAGTGTATCCCTTGATAAATCTTTGATAGTACCCTATGTGGCCCAAGAACGACCACAATGTCTGAATATTTGTTGGTTCCTCCATATTTATAATGGTTGTTGTTTTAGCTAGATCTACAATCACTCTATATTTGAAAACATGGCCCAATAATATGTAGAATTGTGTGCTAGATATACATTTTAGAAAGTTCAAGGATATCTACAAATGTCAACATCTCTCAAACATCGATTGAAACATCATGATGTGGTACTTTAGTGAATTGTAGATAAAACATTTTATCCAAGTAAACTTCTAGGAACTTATGAATGTATTCTTTGAAGGTTGATATTACTATTTTGGATAATGGAAATTTTTATCTTATCTTTTCCATTTATTCATACCTAGTGGTATCCTTATAAGAATTCATCTATCAATGAATAAATTCCTTCCCCACTTCTTGATCTAGCACTTCATCATTGAAGGGGACAGGAAAAGGGCCATGATCATAGGTTGTGTTTAGGCCCCAAAAATACACATAGACTCTAGTGCCTCCTTCCATATTTGTGTCCTATATTACTATTAGAATAATCCAATCTAACTCCTCCACTAGGAACATCCCAGTCGAAATCATCTTTCCAATATCTTCCTTTACCCTTTCCTTGATCCTTAGGTTCAACCTATAGGGCCTTTTCTTCATGGCCTTGGTGTCTAGATTCAATTATATTTGCATATCACTAGGATCCCCTTTGATCCATTTCATTTCAACGAATCTTAAAAATAATAGGTATACATACTCCTTGAGAAAAGATGCAACCTCAAATACCATCTCATCATCCCAATAGTCTCTAATGACACCAACTAAGGTTGGTCTTGCATACCAATGTTCAATCGCTTTAACTTTAAAGTATCCTTGTATATCTTCCTTGTGGGGTGTTCTATTGTATCATTCGCTAATATTTCCCCTTTTTTATTCCTAAAATGATAGGTGCCACTACTTTCCTAGGCCATCCTCATCTTTTGGTTCCTCAGTTACATAAGCATAATATTTAAAACCCCAGCAATCATCTTCCTATTTGTAGATTGGTTCCTGCTACTATTATTTGTGTTGATGTGCTCTACATGTGCCTCATGGCAGTCTTCCTGACATGCTATCAAATAATACAGACTTAATGGAATTCAGATCATAAGTGATACTAAGTGGCTTACCTAGATATGATAATGTTGAGTAGAACCCTCCTTAGAGAGTCTCACACTTATCGTTATACTAATAGATATCCTTGTGTAGGTATTAGGCCTTAAGTATGGGTCCCAATGTGTAAATAAACTTATGAACCTGTTACCAATCTAGAAAACTTGTTCTAGTCCATTATTGAATGCACTTATTTTTATGCAATACTATATCCATATTCCTCTCATAAACCTCGAGAAAGGTAATCAAGTCCTTTGTAATCCCTGGAACAATAACCACTTGATACTAGAGCAACATGGTAAAATGTCGATGCATACTTGGTTAGAACTCTTCCAAAATTTCAAGGCTATGTTTATGAGTGGCCCACTATCTATAGGGTGTGGATTGTAATTCCACAGTTAGAATTGGTGCCAATTCTTCCTTTTGGCTCACTAACTAGTCATATTGTTAGAACACCATAAACATTATGAAGGGTTCCAACAATAAAACCATTTATTGTCTCAATTTTATACCAACATCCACATCAGTGTCAAACAAAGGGGGTTTGAAGCAATCTAATCACTAGAATTTTTAATCCTCATTATGGGGAATTTCTTAACTAAAGTTCAATCTTGATACATAAGTTTGTATAGGTATCATACAATATGAATGTCACAACTAACACCCATATCGATACTCATACTTCCACTTTAACCATTGTGCATGTATTCGACCAACAAATTACAACCGTGATTAAGCAACATCATATCAAGGATCATCACTCTAACCTAAGAACACAAAATCTATGTGATTATATTAAGATTATGTAGAATCATAGATAATAAACAATAGAAAAATACACCATCACCATACAATGTAAACACAACAAAAAATTTAAAGGAGGCATCATTCCATTCATTTCCAAGATAAACCAATAGTAACATCATTCATAAGGATTATTTAGTCATGATATCACAATAACAATATATCTCAAAACTTAGGTAACAATCTACATATATAAATACTATAGAGGACCAACAGGGAAAATCAACCCTTTGACAAGTGGCCTTCACATTTATAATGGTGCACCCGAAGGAAAAAAGACACATTCAAAACCCAGATAACCACTAGCCTACTTTGAGTTCCTTGATTATGAACTAGTTGATATCTACTTCTTCTTCTACGAAGTACCTTCATCCTTTCACCACTTAGCTCTTCGATCACATCAAATATTGAATACTATTATGGTTCTTGTTTCTCTCTATGGTTAAAATTCTTTACTACTATTAATATTATTCAATCCTAGTGGAAAAGCTTGTATCTTGTATGTCTATCAAGTCCATACCACCCTATATTTCCCTCTAGCTACAACATTTCCTCTGTCAAAATAAAAATGAGGGACCAATAGATTGGCTTCCTATAAGCTCTGGAATTGGATCTAATCTAAGAATAGTATTGGAATAAAGGTATAATTTTTTCCTTCAAGAGTAATGAGTTCCATGCTAGCCATATGTCCCAAATTGTCAAGCATGGTATAACCCTCCATTCTTTAAGTTATTTTTTATTTATCCATCTTTTCAATATAATCCTAATCAAAATGTCTTATCAACCCATCATTTACTCTTGTTACTTGATCTACTTCTATCCAAACTTATCTAGCATAAGAACATTTAACAAGAAAATGATTAATCGATTCTTTAGTCTCTCTATAGCAAATACATATTCCTAGCCTTGTCTATCTCTTCTTTGCATTACTCCCCAAGTTAGTACCTTCCTATTTATAGCTAACCACACAAAGATATGTGTATTTTAGAGCCTTTATTCTCCATAATATATTCCACCATTAATCAAGTTATTCTATCTTAGAAGAGAAGTTTGCCTAGTTTCCCAATCACACTAAGTAGTATCCCAAGTTTTGTTCTTTTAACCAAACAACCAAGTATTATGTACAGGTTAAATGGTTGTTTTATCTACACTTGCATTATGTCCAAAATTATTACATGCATAACATAAACCAAAAAATATAGTTTGATACCTGGTAGTTGAAGATCTTTTGAAAGGAGGTGCTCTTATGAATCCTTCTTCTTCTTGAGGCATGTTTATCCATTGTAGATTCTGAAATATGAATCTTCTCAGTGGAGGAGTGTCCCTATAATCTTCCTTGTATATCTTTTTATCCCCTTTGATTGTTTCTGCATAGCTTTTTGGATTTGTTTCTTTCTCTGTTGTTTTGGAGCTTGATCCATTTTCTATCTGATTTTATCCAAGTCCAGACTTGTCAAGATGAGATTTTTGA
>WSFP011429352.1:0-21842 GCA_009831015.1 Picea engelmannii | reverse complement strand
CAGGAACTGTGAAGAAAACTGAATCTCATTCAAATTCAATCCATCACTATGATTGAGCGACATGAAATAAATCAAATCGTTACAATGGTTAGCAGAATAATGATTAATAATGATTGCTAAAACGACTAGGGCAATGGTCCCATCAAAAACGTTGGTTGCTCCGCAAAAATGCTTGGCATTGGTAGCGACAAAGGGACCCGAGGTAGCGACAGAGGGGCCCGAGCGACCGACAACGACAGAGTCTCTGCAAATGAAAGAGGGACCATGTCTCGGGAGGGGGCCTAAGTTTTGCGAGGCTTTCCATTTCGGAACGCTCCTAGTGAGGTTTTCGGGATTTGAGAGGGTTTTATGTCCGCGGGGAAGGTTACAAATGACCTAGTTTCTCTACAAGCATAAGTCAATCTGCTATTGGACAAGAACATGTGTGAGGAGGGTTCTCTCTTTCCTTTATTTATGTCCACTTGTTTAAGCTTTGTTTATTTCTTTTAAGATGACACAAATCAAATGTGAGAAAAACAAAAACAAAAGCAAAATTGGCAAAAAACACATCAAAACAATTATGGGGGTTAATATGGAGGAACCAATCTCCTTAAAGATTGGTTTTTGTAAACGCAAAGCAATATAAGGGGATTCTAAAGCGTAGGCAGACCCAAAAGCTAAGGAAACCACATAAGAAAAAAATCGTAATGATCTTGTCCAAAGTGAACAACATATCTAGTAAGGCTTCTCAAGCAAGTGTGGAGCAAATAGAAATTAAGGATCTCGAACCAAATTTGGACAGAGCAGAGGTTTTCGAAGCAAACAAAGAAGACAAAAAATAAGTTAACCATGACAACAAAGACCTATATAGTTCCACATCAACACCATTAATGTGGTCATCTGAGCTATATGTGAAGAACTCATGAGCATGAAAAGGAGACTCAAAATTTTAGAATAGAAAAGATGGTATGAAGGCAACAAAGTAAACGAAATTGTTGAGTTCAAGAGAAAATTAGAGGGAGAAAATAAATCTCTTAAGGAACAAATCTCAAGCATGCGGGTTAAAATGGAAATAGGAAAGCAAGAAGTGACTGCCTCAAAACAAGATTTAGAACAGATGAGGATAACCATAGTTGAGAAATTAGAGTTGGTGAAAGAAGAGGACACGACACAAAGACATGATATTCAGTTAGCATTAGTCGACTTGGAAGCTAAATAAAATCAACTAAAAGATCGGATAGAAGAGGCTAAATCATGGTCACAAGTTGTAAGTGGGTCATCAAACAAACAAAAAGAAATAATTGAGAAGCAAATCAAAATACAAATAAAGGAAGAGCAGGATAAGCGAGTCAAGGCCGCAAATATCATTCTCAAAGAACTGAGGGACTTTGGTGAAAATGAGTGGACAAACACTCTAGCAAGGGACTTTCTTAAAGATAAGTTGAAGTGGATAGGGTGTATTCACCAGGGAAACATGATTGGACAAAAGATAGAGGGAGGAAGAGATAAACATGTAAGAGTTATCTTAAGGAACATAGAGGATAAGAATACGATCCTTAGAAATAGAGGATTGCTTAGAGGCACACACATCTACTTAGATGAGGACTTGACTTTGGCTCAACAAGAACAACAAATAAAGGAGTGGGAAAAAGTGAAAACAACAAGAAATGAGAGAAATGGGCATGGTTGAAGAATATGAAGGCTCAAATCAATGATCGTTTTCTCAAATAAGAAATTGGAAATCGGGGCCCCACGAGATTGTTTACATGTAGTAAGTTGGAATTGCATAGGCTATCCATGGAGAAGAGGTCCGGGGTTGGGGCCCATAGCAGAGGGGAAATATATTATCATTCTTGTAGAAACGCATGAGCATGATGGTTGCAAGTTTGCAGATTTTGAAGGGTACAATAAAACTTTAGTTTGGAACAAAGGAAATGAGATAGGCAAAGGACATGGGGGAGTTACAATGCTAATAAATGAAAAATGGGGTGGTGCGGTAAAAGAAGAACCAAACAAAAAATACATCTGGTTGCAAATAACCGAGAAGGAGGTTACTTTCAGGTTGGATGCTTGCTATTTTTCTCCAAAAAAACTCAAAGATTTATAAAAGAAGCAATTTAGACAACGAAGACCCATATGCCTCATTGAAAAGAGATATCTCTCTATTCAGTCACTTGGGAGAAGTAATGTTAATGGGTGATTTTAATGCAAGGACAACTAACAACCAATCTCTCCAGTTGAGCAATGAAGAAAGAGGGGAAACCAATCCCTTATGGTTGGAAGAGAGTGGAGATCAATCATGGGAAAGAGATTCACAAGATGGAAATGGGGGTGTGACACAGTTTGGGGCAGAATTACCTGGGATTTGTAGTTTTTTTTACATGGTTATTTGCAATGGAATGAGAGGGTGGCCAGCTTCAGGGGGTATCACATGCAAAACTTACAATGGTCAAAGTGTGGTAGATTACTTACTCTGCTCTCAGAGTTTTACTTCTAGAGTGTTGAAGTTTGATATAGGGGATTGTCCTATTCAAATGAAATCTGATCATGCCCCCTATTGGTTAAGCTAGAATTTCTTGCTAGCCCACACAATAATCAAATCCTTCGCATACAAAAGAAAAATCTTTCCAAAGGAAAAATCCTCATGAATCAGGAAAATAGGGAAAGGTTTAGTGCTGCTCTTAAGCAACAGTTTTAGGTTATATAGTACAATATAGCAGATATGAAAACCAATGAGACGGGTGGTCATGTTCATAATAGTTTGTTGATCCCAACAATCCACAAGGCCTTAAGTGCATGTAAAAGGTCTCATCCCAAGAAGAGGGCTACAAGTACCTTTTCGACAAATCCTTGGCATGATGAAGAATGCAAGGAAACAAAGAGATCTCTAAAAGAGAATAATTTGGGCAAAGAAAACGAGAAGAAATATGAAAAATTAGTACACTAAAAAAAAGAAAAGTATGTAAATGAAGGAAGAGGGGAGTTAATCTCTCTTAGAAAACACAACCCCAAAGGATTTTGGAGAGAAATACAACAAAGGAGAAAGCATAATGAAAACAATATTACATATGTCCAATGCTTAGAATATGCGAGGGTCCTTTATGAGTGGGTATACAAGAGAGATACTTCTCCCATAGTGAAAACATCAGTGGAACTATTCACAGTGGATGATATCAAGCAAGGAATAAAGAAGCTAGCAAGCAACAAAGTGAAGGACATAGACATGCTTCAAGCTTAATTTTTAAAGTGGGGGGTTGAGCTCCTTGCACCTCACATAAAAGGAATTTTCAATGAGGTCATCAAGGGGGACTTTCCAGGAGAATGGACCACCAGTGTGGTCATTCCTCTCTTTAAGAATGGAGATATCAATTACCCTTCCAACTACCGCACTATTATGGTCAACCCTCTCACGGGAAATCTTTTTAGGAGCATGATAGAGCGGAGAATCAACAATTGGGCAGAAGATGAGGGAAAAAGGGAAAAAGGGTAGGCGGGTTTTAGACCTACATATTCTACCATTGATCATTGTGTCACTCTTCGACATTTGATAGAGAAAATCTGGGACAAACAAGGTGAGACATCCTATTGTTGTTTTGTGGACTTTAAGAAAGCCTTCGACACAATGCCTAGAGACAAACTATGGAATAAAATGGAAGAGTTGGGTATCTCAGATGGGTATAAAGCGACAATTCACATAATTTATGAGAAGGTTAGAGCTAAAATTAGAACAAGTGAAGGAGTGTCCGAATGTTTTGGTAGTGATATTGGCATTAAACAAGGATGTCCTCTATCTCCCACTTTGTTTGGTTTATACATTGATAAGTTGAAAGCCTGGTTGAGTAGGATGAATGGAGAGGGTGTCCATCTAACATGGTATGTGGTGAAGCTACTTTTATACGCGGATGATCTTATTCTAATTTCAAAAACAACACATGGATTAAGAGAACATCTAAAGGCCTTATAACACTTTTGTCAGGAGGTAGGGATGCAAGTGAACATTACCAAGACCAAAATCATGATATTTTCTTTAAATAGAAAAGACAAACCAATCACCTTTCTTTTTGAAGGCATTGGAGATAGTGAAAGAATACAAATATCTTGGGATTGACTTCCATTATAAGTTCAGTTGGAAGACTTGTAGGGAGAAAAGGATACAGGGAGGGTGGAGAGCCTCATACTTACTCTAAAATAGGTGAAGAAAAACAAAACTTTGGGATTGGAAAACCAAAAAAAACCTCTTTGGTTTGCTAGTTACGTCGTTTTTTTCTTTATGGTTGTGAAATACGGGGAAACAACATGTCAACTTGCAGATGGAGACAACTAGAAAGAATTCAGAATCAATTAATTACTAGCAATCTCAAAGTTAAAGCCGCAGTCTTGTATGGAATTCTTTTCGCTGAAACATGTACTTTTCTGTTGGAGGTGAAAACGATAATCAAATTAATAAACTATTTAAAGAAGGTGGAAAACATGGATAACCAACACTGGCCCAAATTAGCTATGGAGGAGGAGTTAGACCGTAGGAAGAAAACTTGGATGAAGCAAAATAAAAAGTGGTTGAGAAAGTGGAATATCAAGCTGCATGAATGTCCTAACACCAAGGAAGAAATAAAAAAGTCCGTGAATGAAAAATTTAGTATTTCCACGTGGACCAATCATAGTGGGCATAAAAAAACATACCACATTAAGGAGTTTAACCCAAATTGTGATCATAGTGAGAAAACAAATTTAGGGGCAGCTATTAAAGGAAAAGCAAGGTTGTTAGTCACACATTTGAGGACAGGTTCACATCATCTTAGATGTGAGACTGGTAGGTGGAGGGTACGCAAGGAAGTTTGGGAGGAGAGAACTTGCATATTCTGCAATAAGGGTGTGGTGGAGACAGAGTGACACTTTGTCACAGAATGTGCAACCTACGAGGATATCCACATTCAATATGAAAATAACTTAAAGGTTGACAACATGCACCAACTATTTGACGAGGATAAGATCAACCAGATTGCTAGTCTTCTAGTCAAGATTCACAACAGAAGATCTAACATTGAAAAGAGTGTGAAGATGAGTTAGGGTTGTTATTCTTTTGGCCCCTTAGGCTGTTCAACCTTGTGGGCGTCATTAAAATAGATCAATCAATCAATCAATCAGATAGACAATAGAGATTCAACGAACCCATATAGACAGACAAAGATCCGAATTCCAAATATAGTCAATCAAAATCTATTCGCACGATCCACATAGTCTACGAAATTTGTATTTCGTTCAAGTGGAAGGAGCACATTCAGAGTTTCAGGTGGTCGCACCCAAACATTATCCACCTCAAGACCTCCATTGTTATCTCAGAGAACCCTATAGGGTTCGATATCGACCTAAACCTTAACACCTACGAACAACAAAGATGAGGGGCGCGGGGAATAGCTAGAGAGACAAACACTCATGGGAGACAGACTCGCAGAGGAATATCTAGAAATGTTATTGCATGCGGGATAATTGTGGAGTTAAACCAAGATGCTATGGACAACTACCATAGCTTAATTCAGGCCCTAAGAACTATAAGTGTTGCATTACTAATGTTAGAATGCACACAAATGGAGATCCACGTGATGTGCATTTTATTAATATAATACACATAAATACCTTTGCATTCATTTTCCAAGAGATCTCTTGGACTCTCGATGATAGTTCCTATTCACTTGTGACTTGTCATTTTCCTTTTCTCAAGCGAATAATACAAAATATCATAACCCTAATGGATTATGTTTCCAACATATACATATACATACACACACACACACACACACACACACACACACACACACATATATATATATATATATATATATATATATTCCAAAGGGGTTGAGTCTATTTGTGAGGAGTGAGGAGTTTTTCACTGGTTATGAAGGTTCAATTCTTGTGAGGGATTTTCTTGTAGCTTTAGGGTCACCTTGAGGTAGTAGATGAATACATGGTTGAACTCGAAGATATTATATTAAATGGTATTAAGTTCTAGTCTATATTAGTCTAGTTGAGATTTGAGTCCAATGGAGTCTTGCTTGGTCACCAAACGCTATTGAGGTTGGTGGTTGAACCGCCCTCCATTAAGATATTTCGAGGAAGAGGAAGAGGGGGGGATATATTGCAAGGTTTTCCTTGGTAATACACGCACACACACATATGATCTTTGGTTCACCCTTTTCATTTTCATTCGATGATCCTTAAAGGGGAATACTTCAAACATATATAGGAGTTTAAAAGGCCTTTTCAAGTACTACTTTCGAGTGAATACTTTGGAGAAGGAAGGCCTTGAAATGTCTTAACTAAGGTAAGGTCAACCTTGAGCTCAATCTGTGAGTTAGTTTAGTTTGATTAAGTTTTATGCAGTGCAATTCGCTACTATAGTATCACTTGTGATTGGTTTCATCCCCCCTTTTTTAGGAAATACACTTCCATGGCCGACCCTTGTTCCAAATTGTTAGCCATATATCTAGTAAATCACCACCAATGAATCACAAAAACTTTGAGTTTTGGAGGCACCTTTGTTAGAAGAGAGCGTATAGAAGCAACTTTAGAGCCATACGTTTAACAAAGTTATTGGAATCCTTTCCTAGTCTTGCTTTGAATTAAAAAAATGAGAATCACTTAGAAACATGACCCCTATAATCCCACACATAAGGGGATCCCCTTGGAAAACCCCATCGAAGTAATCCCAAGCTCCACTTTTATCAACATGCTCTTCAAAAATTTTCCTTTGAGGCTTCAATTTTTGAGTCTGCTTGAAGCAATTAAGAATTGACCTACTTTGCACAACACACTCAAGAGGAGGAATAAGTCAATCCTCAAATAATCTTGCATCACGTGCAAGCCAATTGTCCCAAGCTATGATGAGAGGGAGAGATTTGAAAATTTTCAAATCAACATTCGAGCACCAGGATTTCAGAGTTCCCTCAATGAAGTCTCCCCCACAAGCATTCCTTAACCCTGTGATACCTTCAACCTCCTTTCAAACATGGACCAAATAAGAACAAGTCACGAGCAAATGTAACATCGTCTCCTCATTCTCTTTACACAGGGGACACATGCTAGGACCATGGATATTGTGTTGTTGCAACACATCCCAAGTAAGAGCCTTGTTCTTAAGAGAAAACCACATAAAGATACGAGACTTAAGAGGACACTTGATCTTCCAAATGTCTTTGCACCACCAAACATGTTCACCTAACCCATCATAATCACATAAATCCCTATATGCCACCTTGGGGATGTACACTCCCCTAGTTGGATTTTTTTGACCAAATTAGTTCATTCTCACATGAATTGATCTCAGTTTTTCAATATAAAATCCCTAGTCGACCTCATCCCTTCCATTTAAGCCAATCATGTCAGTAGGTTTCCATTCTTGTTTCTAGATAGTAGTCAGTTCTGGGTATGCTACTTGATTTAGGTAGAAAATCCCATTCCCATGGAGAACATTAAGCAAAGGTTTTGAAAACTTATACCCCTCCACATTGCCAACCTAAGGGTCTTCACCAATCCTCATTGTTTTCCAATTTCCCACTTTCCAGACAAGTCACTTTCCAATCAAGGGAAATTCCGAGACTACAGCCTTCAAAATGATATATACATTATGAGAACTTTTTGATGGGTTGCTAATCCAATATTCCAATGTGTTTGGCTCAATATATTTTTGAGTATCCACCTGATACCAAATCCCTTTACTAGAAATCAACATCCATACACATTTTGCAGCTAGAGCTCTACCAAACAAGTGCATGCTTTTTATAAACCACCCACCCATCTCTTTAGGAATAGGAATTCCCTGCCATTTAATCCAAGGAATTCTCTCATTTTATGTATTCCAAGACAATAGGAATTTGAAACCAAGTCTCCTAATCCTTTCTAGAGCACCTTTGGGAATGAAAGCTAAAGGCAACCAATAAACATGAATGGGTTCTATTACAAATTTGATTAGGGTCAACCTCCCTCCCTTGGAAAACTGTTTATTTCACAAAACATATAATCTCTTCTCCACCTTTGTACTGAGCCAACCCTATCATTTGATCCCATAGTCATTAGGTTTGAGAAAAAAACTCAAATATTTCAAACCATCTTGAAAGCCAATCTGTCGAAAGGGAATCATTTGAGAGGAAACCCTAACATCATCCTCATTAACCCCAGAGAATGAAATAGTGGATTTATTCAAATTGATCTTCATTCCAGTAATAATGCAATACAAATATAAAAAAAACATAGTTACCAACTTGATGGGAACTATGACCTCAAAACGAGAACTCTAGCCCTAAAAACCAATATTTTTGCATTAAAAACACCAAAATCAGCCCCAAGTTGAAAAATGTTGATACACATATCGCCCTTTTTCCTTTCAGAGTTAAAATTACAACTTGTTTAAAACCATGGTCTTATCAATTAGTACTGTTATAACCAAAACCTTAAAATAAACATTCAAATCGAAAAGTGATGTTATGTCAATAACACCTCTTTTTTGGGGCTTAAAATTGCAACTTTTTTGTAATCATGGTCCTAACAATCAATATTATTACAAAAAAAACTTAAAATCAACTTTTAATTGAAATATGTTGTTATTAGTAACACCCCTTCGTTTTCATAGTTTAAAATTACAACATCTTTGAAACTATGATTTTAAAAACTGTTAAAAAAAAACCTTAACAAACCCTAAAATGTCCACTTTTTTTTTATGGATAATTAGAAGAAAAAAACAAAAATATAGTAGAAATCCAAAATCCACCTTCGATCTTATGTCCATCACTTCATTCTTTTTAATCAAAAATGAAAAAATAAATACATCTAATAAATAAAAAAACATTAATAAAATGAAATTAAAAAAAAAGAAAAAGGAAAAAGCCGAACACTAGTGCAAAAATGGAAAAAAAGGTAAGTTTTGTGAGGGGCTTCCTCTAAGCCACACCCAACTCCAAAATTCATTTTTTTTAATTTTTTTATAGCCATTTATTTTTTATTTTTTTAGGTAAATTTTTTGGTTATTATTATTTTGTATTTCTTGTGTTTTTATTTTATTTTTAAATTTAAATTTTAAAATAAAGATGAGAGAATAAAAATATCAATAGAAAGGTTATATATATATATATATATATATATATATATATATATATATATATATTTTATTTTTTTTTCACCAAAATATATTAAAGTTTTGTATTTTTTCCTAATTTTTAAAGATGTTTTCTTCATAAATATTTTAAAAAATTAAAAAAGGTTGAATTTATTTAAAAAAGAAAAAAGTTTAAAAGTGTCAAAAACAATATTTTACATTGTATTTAAAATGTATTAGATTCTAAATTAATTAATAATATATAATTAGAAAAAGTTTAGAACTTTGAAAAAATAAATGACATAACATTTTTAATAATGTTAAAATAACAAATTGCCTTCGGGGTGTAGAACAGTCGGTGATGGAGTGTACTGTTAAGGAACTTCGTTATGTGTAGTCACTGGTTCGAAACCCTCAACTTACCTTGTGTGTCGTGCGAGGGGTCGCATTGGCATGCCTAGAGGTTATAGTGGTAGCAATAGGATAACACAACCCCATGTCACATGAGTATGTGTTCGATTAGTTGTTGATTATGACAGTCACAAAAAAAATGTTAAAACAACAAATTTTATGTTCCCCGATTCAAGTGACAAGCGAGAGCAACGCACTGGCCACATGGCCAGTGGAGACCACGTGTCAGGATGGCACGAGCTCCAACGCTCCACTTGACTCAATCTTCAATCCTCCCTCATGCTAAACTTTAATATGACAACACCTGCATTCAATTTGACAAAGGTGGTTTACGCTCGAGGTTTGTAGGAGAGTAATGGTCAACGTCGACGTAGCGAGCAACACACAAGGGAAGCTTCAATGTTGACCAGAGCCGAGGTTGGTCGTACTCATGCTCAGTTGTAGATGATGAGAACAATGGCCCTTCTTAGTCATTCTAAGTAGAGGACAAACACCGAGGCAGTCGACCGAACGACAGGGAATTCAAATCACAACAAATTTGAAGGTACTCCAACACGGGGGTTTGGCATTAAGACAGATGGAGGTGGTTGAGTTTTTAAAGAGGGGATGCATGAACTTTGGCTCTATGATGCTTCAATTCTTTTTATGCACGTCGGCTCGAGGTGTGGTTGGCTCTCATCTGCGTGGGACTCCTCTTCTCACCTCAGAGTCGACATTGACATCCAAAGCAACAATATGGTTAGAGGGGGGACAACAGGTAGAGGCAGGAATCAACGACGACGACTGTCGCTTTCTCAAACTCAACAAGAGGCGTAATGTTGGTAGAGAAATTCACCATCCACAACCCACCTGAAATTCGTGCAGAGCTAAAATTAATGGAGGCAGACGCCCGTCTGGAAATAATTTCGACCCTGGACAAAAAAATTGATGCTAAGATGATTGCCTGGATCTCAGATACAAGGTCATGTGAGACCAAATACTACAAAATTGTTGATTTGTACTGGCATGTGAAGGCACTCCTGGGCAAGGCAATGACAGATAGACAAGCTTCCAACAATAGAATCTCAATGCAGTTGGTGTACATCCAACTCCATATCAAAGTGCTAGACTAGAAAGTCACCCTTCTAGCAAAGAAGATAGTAAGAATTAGCTTTAGCAACCCCGACAAGGGAATTCCACAGGTTCTGGGGGACAATGTCTCCTTCCCTCTAGCCTAATTTGTTATGTTGTGTTTCTTAGCTTTATATTTTCATCATAGATACTTTAGATAGGCTAAACATCACCAGGGAGACTCTAGATATGTAGTTGGTAGGGCCTACAATTTTTGTGATAAATACTCAACTCCAAAAGACAAAATATTTTTTGACATTTTCCAGGTAGTAAGCTTGAAGAAACAATTGTTTTGCTACTGGTCTAGTTTCTCATGTGGCAAGTTAGCAGTAGGACACATTTATTTTTGCCAGCAGTAATATAATATTGAATAAATAGCTTACAAAGAAAAACAACAAATTTTATGCTAGACAAAAAAAAATATTGAAAAATAAAAAGAACCATTATTAAAAAAATGAAAAAAAAAACATTTTAAACAAAGTGAAAATTTTTGGAAAAATAATATTGAAAAAAAATGTTGATATTTTGTAGTTAAGAAGATTCAAAATTTCAAAAAACCATCTCAAGAAAAAATGGTAATTTTGGAGAACCACTTTTTAAAGTGAGGGTAAAAATAGCCACTAAATGCAACCTCTTAAAAAGGGAATTTTGGAGGGTTCTTGTCAAGTAGGTAACTGTGTTAGAATTTCCTTAAGTGTTACTGCATCTTTTCTAAACACATCATGAAATATCAAAATATTGTCTGCAAAAAGCAAGTGTGGTAGAAAGAACGATCTTCTAATCTTAATAACTCTAAAGGATGTTGTCCTCTTGGCCCCTAAGAGAGTCGTGCTCAACTCTCTACAACTATAAAAAAAATAAGAGGTGATAATGGACATACCTACATTATACGCATACTTGACCTAAAAATACTTGAAGTGACTCCGTTGATAAGAACAACAAAAAACACAGTCTCAACACAACTCATAATCCAATTAACAAATTCAACATAGATCCCCAAATGCAACATTATCAATCTCAAATACAACCAACTAACTCGATCATAAGCTTTAGACAATTCTAATTTCACCACCATAGTTGATCACCTCTTGGTTTTGATTAAGTGTAGTCTCTCTTGGGCTACTCTTATTGCCCCGTGAATTTGCCTACCCAACAAGAAGTGAAATTGTTCATTCGATATCGATTCATATAATAGTCTTTTCATCCTCAAAGCTATAATTTTGGCAATTATTTTGTAAATGTTGTAACACAATGAAATGGGCCCATACTTTTTTGCGTTCTCATTGGGCTTAGTTGTATTCCGTGGGAAGGGACCCGAGCGATCGATCAAACCCTAAAAATCAGTTTCAAGGCCAACTTTCCCCGACTTTGTTTCGGTCATATGGGTGGCTTCGGTTTGAATCCGCATAGGCTCATCTTCTCTTGGAATTTTGCTCTGTAGAAACATTCATTATGGAACTGGTTTGGCTGCAATGTATTTGCACCTTGAAAATATAGAATCCTTTCATTCACTAGAGTTATTTAGTGCCGAGTGAAGCACATATTCAAGGTACTTCTCTGCTTCTTCACAGTGTCACCTCTTATCCTCAATAGCCAAGAGCTTTATCAGGTGGCAGGTCTTGGTTATTTTGCCTCTGTTGCATTATGCCCTCATGACGACCTGCTTCTTCTTCAAGCTCAACCAATTTTCTCTTCAGATGAATATATTGATATCACCACCATCGAATATCTCTCTGTTTCTCTCTTAGATATTGTTGGAGCCGGTATCAATATATTCCGATAGCGGTATTTTGAGGTCGCCAAGAGTGGGAGGAAGCAGTTGCCTCCAGTGATGGTCGAAATCCTGACTCTAAATTGCTTCGTGAAAGGCTACGACAACATAACGTTGTCTCCTCTTAAACAGACCCAGCCATCAACATCTGTCATATGTCAGGCATTCTCTAATACATAAAGCTATAGCTGTTATATACGTTAATTTTTGTCTATACAGTGGAGTGTCAGGGAGATTACGAAATATCTGAGACGTATACCACTATCGTACGAATAACATGACTTTTATATATGTATACATGGTGACTATATATACAATTGCACAACACATGTTAAATATCTATCATTAGATTTTCCGCTCTTTTTCATTCAATATGTTGTAGACCAAGTATTGGAATTTGATGGGCAAAATCAAAATGTCCGTCATGGGGCATTTTTACTAGTCAATATTTATGACAATAACTAATTTGTAGTGGTTTTCCATATGAATGCAAACTTTGTGCAAGAAAAAAGATCAAGAACAAAGAACAAAAACATTTTGGTTGACCTCTGGACCAATTTCATTTGTGACTTGAAGACCTGCGGCTTGATTTCACTTGTGACCTGGAGAGAAAGAGCATTGTGGTACATTGTTATCGTAGAGATTGCCATTATGTTTATGAAAATGTACTCTCTTGTCTTAGCAAGTGCGCCTGCCTTTGGGGCTTATAGTACTCCAGATTTTGGGGCTTCAAGTAATCCTTCCTTTGGTTTTGAAATCATTTTCTTTGATGAACAACATGGAGGCAGTAAAAGAGGACAAAACAATAAGAATTTTAGAGTCTGGGGTAGGCATAATTCCCATGAGTGATGTGATCTTCACTGTGTCAATTGTGGGAAGAATGGGTCACATGAAGCAAATACATAGAATCTCATGGGAGAAGATCAAAGACTAGTAGGATTAGAAAGAAAACAAAGGTAAAACATCAGATCTGGCGAAAGGTAAAGCACATGAATTTGCTCATTATATTGTTGCCCATTGCAATGTAGGAGTAACTAAAGATTTGTTAACACTTTTTTTTATTCTTGGAGAGATGCATGATTACTTGAAACGGGTGCAACATGCCACGTGACATTTCAGAAAGACTCCTTTGAAGATTTCAATGACAATGTAGATGGTATAGTCTATTTTGCAGATAAATCAAGTCTCAAACCTTTGGGAATTGACATCGTCAGGCTTAAATTGCATGGACTCTTAGATTTCCTTATGCATGATGTCCTCTATCTTCTTGATCTGCAAAGGAACCTGTTGTCTTTTATGCACATTAAAAAACAAGGCCACTCTATTCATATCTTCAGTGGAAAAGTTTAAATAAGGAAGGCTTTTGACAACATGGTCGTTATGACCGAAGTGGAGGATGGAAGATTGTTGAAGTTGAAAGGGACATCTACTCATGCATAGAATTCCGCATACCTCTCTCACCACAATAAAGGTACATTTACATCTAGTCTCTTATGGCATACTAGATTTGGACACATTAATCATCACAACCTTTGTTTGTTGAAAAAGAATGGCGTTTCTAGTTTGCTTACCATTCCTAGGAATTTGAAGCAATGTGAGCCTTGTATCTTTGGAAAACATAGGAAACAACCATTTCATGATTCCACTTCCATGATGTTTTTCAAAAATGTGAAATTGATTCTTTCCATGATGTTTTTCAAAAACGTGAAATTGATTTTTGGGGATGATGTAGTTATATGTGTAGTTTATGTGAAAAACATGTGTCCATCTCATGCTCTTGGAAAGAAAAATCCTTATGAAATGTGGCATGGCCGCATTCCTTTGGTGAGGCATCTCAGGGTATTTGGTTCCACCCGCTATGCCTTAATTCCCAAGGGGCAAAGAAACAAGCTTGATGCAATGAGTTGGAAGTGCATATTCTTGGGGTAATCAAATACCACCAAGGCATATCGTATTTACGATGAGGTAAACAAGAAGTTTATTCTTCCAAAGATGTAATTTTTCTTGAATCCTCCAAGTATGACAAAACTGTTGAGAGACAACTTGATCATTTTGATAGATTGGCCCATGTAAAGACATATCATGAGTTTGATGATGAGATTCCACATCTTAGGGTGGATCCCTATCTTGGATCAATCTTTGGAATCTCTTTTTAAAGCACCATTTCCCCCTCATGAAGAAGTTTCAACCACTTCATCAGAACCTGAAGCTCATTTGGATGATGTGATTGAGGATTGAAATGATGAACCTTGATGAGAATTTAGAACCATCTCAATCAATTGAGCAACCTGGACCATCTTAGAAAGGTCCACCAAAGTGGCTCATAAAAACACTTGAAAATATACATCTTGATGAGGTCGAAAAGACAAGAACTAGAAGTTCTACAAGACATGGAAGTGATGTAGATAATTCATGTTCACGTGATGTAGATGATATGGATGTTTTATGATTGTGATTTGAATTTATCTACTAACTTTGAACCAACTTCCTTTCAAGAAGCCAATTTTCATGATGAGTGGAAAGAAGCCATGCAGTAGGAGTATGATGCTATCATCCATAATGGGACATGGAAGTTGGTGGACCCTCCATCCGAAACCAAACCAATTGGCTGCAAGTGGGTCTTCAAGAAAACGTACAAATTATATGGATCACTTGACAAGAACAAAGCAAGGCTCGTGGAAAAATGATTTGTACATAAAGAAGGTATTGATTATGGGGATCCTGTTGAAATCCCTACTTCGACACCTAGGTATTTTGTTATCTAGTGATTTACTTGTTGTAAATCAAATTAGTAGCTCACAAAACAACATGCACTTGTTGGAATATTCAACTCAAATAAAGATAGCAGAAGCAATACTGGAAACCAAAATCTCAAACTCAATACACAAATAAATATAGAAAACTTTAGATAGAACCTTCAAACCCTAACAATCTCTTGGTCTGTTGTATGATCCCAAACTTTCACGTTTCCCGAGATGTACACACCTTTCCTTAAGCACCCACATATACACGTCTGTCTCCACTGAAACACGCATACATGCATTCAAAAACTGTACAACAAATTCATATGGCGTGACCTTGTTGTTGCGGCTCCAATCTGTTGAAACCCACTTGTGACTTCCTTTGTTCCCTCTTCTCTTTGATCCAATCTCTAGATGGAATTTCTTCTCCACCTATCCAAGATCTCCTTGAATCATAGTCCTTCATGATTCAATCCTCTAGAGAAAAAGTCCTTCTCTGCTCTATGTGTCAAACGATATCACAATGTCTCACACAAGTGTCTTCTCCTTCAGCCTTTCCATGCTTTTATAAGATTGATTTATGACCTAACTCTAATATCCAAAGTGATTGATGGTTGAGATTACTTCTCACTTCACTTGAAATCAATGACTAATATTTAATTCACTAATTCTAATTAAATCATTTCTTTAAATAAAACTCAACTCACTAATAAAAACACTTTACATTAATAATTTCTTTAATTAAAGTAAATTACAAGGGTTGAAGGCTTTGGATGACTTCCACACTTCTATACACTTAGACCTGTATGGAAGTACCTGTTCGATGCTACAAATGTCAACATAGCCCCCACAACAAAATGGGATACCATTAGTACTCTATTTTTCTTGATAGTACATAATGGATGGAAATTTCATCAAATAGATGTGAAGACGACTTTCTTGAGTGGATACTTGAAAGAGAATGTCTTCATGTCTCAACCATAAGGTTTTACTATGAAGGGACAATACCGTAAAGTATGCACCGTGAGCTTGGTATGAAAAGATAACTGAGCATCTTTTGAAATTGAATTTTAAGCACTTTAATCTTGACGATGCAACTTTGTTTTTGAAGAAATTTGGAAAAACGGTGGTATATCTTGTAGTTTATGTAGATGATTTGTTGATAACATGAAACAATGAAAGCTATATTGCATCCATAAAGAAAGAGTTGAAGAAAGGATTTCAGATGAAAAATTGGGGACATATTCACTATTACTTGGGCATTGAAGTGACTCAAAATACAAAGTACATATTCATCTCTCAAAAGAATTACATTGGAGAATTGTTGAACAAGTTTGGAATGGCTGAGTGTAACCCTCTCTCTACTAAAATGGAACAGAATTTGAAGCTCACATTGAAAGAAGGGAATGAATTTGAGGATGAAACTAGGTACAAACATCTCGTGGGAAGTCTTATCTACCTTACAACCACCATAACATATATTTCATTTGTTTTTGGGATTCTTTCAAGGTTCATGCAAAAACCTTGTGAAGGACATTGGTTGACTCCAACAAGAGTTCTAAAATACTTGAAGGGAACTCAAGACTTTGGACTCAAGTATTCTAAGGTGGATCAATTCAACTTGATTGGATATTCTGATTCATACTTTGTAGGGGATAATGAAAATGGAGTGCCAACTTTACGATATCTCACGAGTCTTAGATCAACAATTGTCTCCTGGAAATCACACAAACAATCAGTTCCAACACGTTCCACAAAAGAGGAAAAATATGTGGCAGTTGCAGAAGCAACAAACAAGATTGCGTGGCTCAAGAAAATACTTGAATATTTGCAAGAGAATCATGTGAATTCTACTCCTCTTCTAGTTGACAATACTTCTGCAATCAAGTTGGTCAAGAGTCCCAGATTCCATGATTGAACCAAGCAAATCAACACAAAGTACCATTTAATTTGATATTGTTCGACAATGCGTATTCCAATAGAGGACGAACACCTTCAGTAACCACTTACACAACCAAATCAAATATCAACACACTGATGTTTTTACATGGTAAAACCCCTGTAGGGAAACATCCACGACCCTAACCAACATGGCCACTTGAGACAATTTATTAATGAAAAGAAAATATATTACAAAGAGTTTCTCACAATCGATCATCAACAAATGAACCTCCATTCTCTTTAAATAGATATCATAGACCAATCAGGTGTTAAGCCACAAATCAATGTATCCATTAAGATCGAGGAGAATATGAGTTGTCGGATCACTCTATGTCAGTAACATATCACCACCGTCGGATTATAAATGCATACTAAAGAGACACTAAGAAACACACTTTAACCTAACGACACATTAGACCAAGTTGATCTTAGCTAACTCCTAAGTGTCTAAATATCCTAACATCCCCCCTTAAGAAAAACTTGGGATAGGATTCAAGGATTTACAAAGGCGACACAATAGGAGAAGGAAGGATACATTAGAGCCTGCCCCCCCTTAATGACAACTTCATGAACTCCTAACATGGATTGAAGTTTGGAAAACTTTGCTTATGTAAGAGACTTTGTGAAAATGTCTGCAACTTGATCTTCTTTAGGGAAAAAGAGCACTTCAATAACTTTATCATGGATGATATTTCTGATGAAGTTCATGTGTAGGTCAATGTGTTTGCTACGTTGATGTTGAATTGAATCTTTGGCGAGATTGATGTCACTTTGATTGTCGCACTAGAGGATGGTTGGATGTTCTCGTTGGAATCCAAACTCTGAAAGGATCTGTTGAAGCCATAAGGATTCTTGAATTGCATTAACCACTGCCTGGTACTTTGATTATGTTGAAGAAAGAGAAATAGCATGTTGTTTCTTACAAGCCCAAGTGACAAGTCTATAATCAAGGCTAAAAACATAACTTTCAATAGACTTCTGATCATCAGGGTTGCCGATCCAATTTGAATCAGTGAAACCAACCACATCTCAGAAGCGGTGGTGTTGGTGCAAGTTCATGTTCAATGGACTCATCTAGAGAAAGGTGAGCAGGCGAAGGTTTATTTTCATCCTTAATGTCATCATCTAAATAAGAATAAACCATAAAAGGAACATAATATGGCACAAACGTTGAAGATGGCTCATAGGCCAAATATGGAACAAATCTCGAATTGGGCTCGTAGGCCAAGATATTTTCATCAAATTTAACATCTCTTCTAATAATAATTTCATTAGAATGAGGTTGAAGGAGTCTGTAAACTTTGACATCAACAACATAGGTATTCCAACATAGGATGAACACCTTCAGTAACCAATCACGCAACTAGATCAAAGATCAACACACAAATGTTTTTATGTGGTAAAACCCCTGCGGGGAAACATCCACGACTCCAACCAACATGGTCAGTTAGACAATTTATTAATTCAAAAGAAAATGTATTACAGAGAGTTTCTCACAATCGATCATCGACAAATGACCCTCCATACTCTTTAAGTAGAGATCATGGACCAATCAGGTGTTAAGCCACATATCGATGTAGCCGTTAAGATCGATGAGAATATGAGTCGTCAGATCACTCTATGTTGAGAACATATTGTGACCGTCGGATTACAAATGCATACTGATGTGTACTCAAGAAACACACTTTAGCCTAACGACACATTAGACCAAGTTGATCTTAAATAACTCCTAACTATCTAAATATCTTAATAGATATCATGTAGAGGCTAAGGCCATTAACTTGAGACGTTGTTCCACAAATGAGTGAATTGCAGGCATCTTCACCAAATTGCTTGAAAGAGAAAAATTTGAAATTTTTTGGAATGATGCTTGGAATCACAAAAACCTATTTGGGTGAAGGGGGGTAATGTTAGATACCTAATACTTAGGGATTGAGGCTCTTTGTAAATATTATTTAGGATAAATATGAAGAGTCATAGATGAATAGGAAGAGTCATTCAGACATCTTGGAAGATGAAACCAAAGGCCATCTCAATTTGTATTTATAAATTTGTTATGTTAATGCAAAGCATTCAAGAATGGAGTTATTCATTCTCTACCCATACCTGTCTTGACATAGGCTAACAAAATTTTCATTTTCTAACCAAGATGGATTGAATTTTGAATAGACTAGGTTTTTTTTTCCAAGGAAATCCTCGTGGAAAAACCTCTGAGTACTTCCCCATGATCCATGGATGGTAAACAAGGTAAATCATCGACCCTGATTACAAAGCCTCACCCCGAGGGGATCAAGAGAGTTCAACCCATGAACTCCCCATCTGATCACTAGGGGAGAGATCTCACATCTAGGGATTTTTTCCCATGTTTCTATCTCTTGAAAAAATGGAAAATGTTTAGAATCACCTACAACACCAACCCACTGCCTTATTCTCAATTGGTCAATTGGAAAATATTCTAACAATGGGAACTTGTCAAGGCTCTTATCAATTGTTTCCCCTCCAACCCTCATATTCCTCCATGAAGGCTTCAATTTTACAATATTAACACTGATTAAACCCATATATTCCAATTTCTTCATAAAGTTATAAGATGATGGGTCTGTATGGGAAAAAACACCCCAAATTATACCCTATTCAACATGAAGTTTAGGTCTCCTCCTTTAATCACTTTCCTGGCTTGAGCAAACCCAAAGCAAAAATCCTAACCCAATAAGCCACTCTTTCACCATAATCTACATAATCTAAGATATGATGATGTGTGTATGAGCCTTGTTGCAACACCATTTTAGAAACTAAACCTTCTCATAGGTCCAAACCCACCAATAACTAGGTTGTGGACATACAATTTTTATCTAGATAACTCATATCTACTTTAATATAAGAGCCCAAAGAATTCTGATTTTCCTTAAAAACCTCTATAGTCCATAAGTCAAGTGGTTAACATGAGATTTTTAGCCAAAATGGGGTAATATATGTTTTCTCCAGATATACATCAAAGATGGGGCTCCATCTCTTGAGGGATAGTGGAATTGAACCCCCCTTCTAATGTAGGTTCATTATCTTCCCAAAATAATCAAAGAAGGGGTTCCATATCTCGAGGGAGAGTGGAATGGAATCCCACTTCCAATGTAGGTTCAATATCTTCTCAAAATCACTGGAATAATGAAATATAAATGCTATCCACCCCCTAGCAATAGATAAAAGCTGGGACAATAACCTTAAATAAGTCTCACATTTTATTCTTAGTGATTCCTTAAGTGATTTCTCTCCGTTATACCTTCCATGGGACCTTCCAACCAAAGCTTGAGAGATGAAACCCACCACCTAGTGCATCTTCACATCCTCACCAAGTACCAACTTCACCGAACTCCCTTTCTACTTAACACATTGCTTCCTCTCCCCCCTCACCCTTCACTATCCGCACCTTGTTTCAAATAACCAATAACACCACCACTTGGATAGTCCTCACTCTATGTCTTATCTGATGCTTTCACCCTCCCTCCTATATCCATTTACAACAACAAATAATCCCTCACTTGCAAATTCTCCTTGTCACCCAATGTATCTTGCCTAATAATCATCACATCCCCAACATCCAAATATGATAGGAATGTCAACAAAATTTTAAACATAAAACCCATTGAATCGTGCACAAAATAATCCTCCAAATCTTGACAATGATGTTGTAAGGGTGCATTGCTATTGATTCCCCTAGAAAGTGCATTTATTTCACTTTCAATCACATCCCATGAAATGTCAGATCATGTACCCAAAATATACTGGATCCCATAATTGCCAATCCACCTCATGTCAGGACATATGTTGCCTTCCATGGTGGGCATTGAATCCCTCCCTATCCCCTCCTCCAAGTGAGTCAACTAACACGACACCCAATTTGTAAAGGCCTATAAATCATCCAAAGGGTTCAAAATAGTTGATGATATTGTCATAGGCCATCCTCCGCTAGCAAGTATATGACTGCAAAACCCTAGACAAACCCTAGCTCCTACTCAAGATACTTTCCCCCAATTAATTAACTTGACATGCTTTGCATCACCTATGCATTCAACTTTTTATTTTTGTTTCTTCGTTTTATTTCAAAAGGAATAATACAAGTCATGACTAATCACAATGACTAAGTGAATATTTTGAACTTCACAAACAATTCAAAAGAAAATCTAGGCAACTTTATAATAACTTCCAAATATATGGCATGGAATTGGGTTTGAAATTTTTTAATCATTGCCAATGGCTCTTGACCTACATTCATGTTCTATGTTACTTATTTTATCACAATACATTGGATACTAATTTGTTCAAGTTTGTTTCTTTCATTCATATATATGTGTGTGTGTGTGTGTGTGTGTGTGGTTCACGACACCGAAGACCAGTAGCTCGCTACGTCCACGAAACCCTCCCAAAATCTACGAGAGAACACGGGGAAGCCAAGATTGGAGGGATATTGATTGCTCAACAACAAGAGCAACATACTCAACAACAAGAGTATCTTATATACCCATTAAGGGAATCCCATGTCACTTACAAGGAATTGAACTTGGGTGGGGAGGATAACAACCATGTTGAAATTACTAATACAACTGAGAGGGGGGGGTGAATCAGTTGTCTTTGAGCTTAAACAATAATAGGTCTATTAAAAAATTCTTAATCTTTCTTCAAGTGATCATCAACATTATACAGCATATGGACAGTAAAAGTAAAAAGCATCAGTCACACATAAGGTATACACAGAGACAGATTTTCACGAGGAAACCCATAAAGGGAGAAAACCTCTTCTTCTTCG
>ML865789.1:21288-36352 GCA_009831015.1 Picea engelmannii | reverse complement strand
CAGGTATTTGGCCTGTGTGTTCATATTGTACACATAGTTTTTACAACAAGAAATCATTTGATTGACAAAAGTTTAATAACTTCTGGTTTCGAAAGTTCAACATGGAAAATGTATGATAAAATTCTGGTAAATTTTTTAAAATTTCAAACCCTTGTCAATATTAAATACATTTGAAAAATGTTGAGTCGTGGAGTGGAAATCCTCTTATCGGGTTTTGGGTTCAATTCGATTTCTTTATTTGATTGGATGAGGTTGAGTTTGGTTTTTGAAAAAGAAGCATTATGTAAATGATTCAATGCTTAACCTATATAACCTATCTACATGCAAAATTATTGGGATTTGAATAACTGCATGCACGATTTTGTTGCTATGAAAGATTTTTAAAATTTTTAATGGATTTATCGATGATTAATGATGACAGTTTAAGTAATTGGGAGTTAAATGAAGTTTTTGTAAGCATTAATGGAACATAAGTATTTTTATTTTTGACACAAGATCAACTCCTTTCATTATTTTATTTTTCATGAGTTATTCCCTAATTCCTAAATTCGTCTTTCACTAAAATCCCATCTTTCTCCCCACGTTGTACAAAATAAAAGTTGTTTCTATTAAAAGGAAAATTGCTGGCAGTTGGCATGAAAAATTGGATCATGAGCTCTGTTCCAAAAGAGTACAATTACAAGATTGTTTCTTCATCACCCAAATACAAGTTTAAATGTTGGAAGAAAATCATATGAAATAAGATGTTTGACTTATTTATTTGCAGGACCAATTCCTCTCAGATTCTTACTTTACATAAATTATTCCCAAAATCCCAATACCATTTTCATTTAATTTCATTGTTCTTCCCCTTGTTATATAAATAAATCGAAGGGATTCAAAAGAAATATAGTAGAGATATTAATCTTCTATCATAATGATACTTAACATATAATTAAACATCAATGAACAAATGGATTGACATGTCAGATTGATGATTGGAATTGGGAATAAGTACAAAGATTTTGAATGAAGGTTGACAACTTATATGTTATGGTTATGGTTATGAACATTTTTCTCTCCTTCCCATCATTTACTTTCACTTTACATTCATTACAAAATCCTTCATTTTCCCAATTTCATTATAAGTCCCATGTTCTTAAATAGATACCAATTTGTGGAAGAATAAGAGTTATGAGGTCTGGATGTGTTTCAAAATAGAGAAATTTGTTTGATCTCGGGTTACTTTCCCTCATTCTGCTTTGGCTGATTGCGTGCTTGATTAATGATTGAGTCAGAGCCACTTTTAAATTATGTTATACACAAAATTATATTTGATGATTTATGTATTTTTTTATGCATAATCTAATCAAATATTCATGGTAAAATAGATGAGCTTTTTTAGTCGTTGAAACAATTGATATAACAGAGATAATAAAGAAAATAAAGGAAGTGCTAACACGTTGGTTGGACTAGGGGAAAATAAAATATTTAGATTCTCTGTTCATTTTGATGCAGATTCCGAAGAATTTAATCAACTCTTGCAAACTGGCCTTCTCAATCTAGCAGGGCAAGTATTATTCATTCCTCCTCCACCACTTGTCAGACCCCCATTGCGACCTCATCCTAACATCACCGAAATTCATGTAGAACCACATGTATCCATGCAACCTGAAATTCCACTTAATGATGGCTGGAATGAAGTAGTTCATGATCCTCAAGCTCACCACCAGGGCTGGCCTACTATATCTTTACCACTACCTCCACCTCCTCCTAAGCAACCACTTCAACATGTTGTTTCCATGGCTTTAGATGCACTATCAGCTCAATAACCCGATAAAAACAAAGTTTTATCTCAAGAGCATGAACCTAGTAAAGGGAAACAACTTGCCATGTCACCTAGCTCTAATTCATCTAAAAACTCTTCTTATTCTGTTACTTCACATTTCGTTCCCCTAAATTTTGAGCCCAAAAACATCACCTTTGGTCATATGCACCCTGAAGCGTCAACAAACGAAGGTAATAATCCTACCAAGAAAGATTTACCTACACATAGGGTGGCATCATCTCAGAGCAGTGGACAAAGCAAGAGAACCTCCCTAAAAGAATATGAATTTTAAAGCTTATTTTATGATGAATCTTTTCTTTACAGTTGACTACCTCCCTAAAAGAATATGAAATTTAAAGCTTATTTTATGATGAATCTTTTCTTTACAGTTGACTATTGGACATATACAGATTTTATATTTGGACAACAAACAACATTTATCTATTTTTGGCATGATTGAATTATTTTTGGGAGTCACAAGTGTATTTATGGCATGATTATTTATTTGGGGACTGATGGATGTGCATTTATTTTATGGTATGACATACATGATAAGTTTATGGATGTACAAGGGGATATTGAAAAATCGAACAATAAAGTTACATAGGGGGTCCCCACCTACTAGTTATTATTTAATAAAACTCTTTTATTATAATTATTTGTTAAAGTTGTCCCACTTAACTAAAAGTTAGTTAACTATCTAACTAAAGGTAGTTGAAACCGATTAAACTACCTTTTGGAGAATAAAAGAAGGACTTGATGGAGGGACAAAAGGAGAGAATAGAGAGACAAAAATATGATAAGGTTTTCTCTTGCTCTAAAGTGAGATAACATTTATATTCTATTCATTTCTGAATTACATAAGGGTTGAATCTTCTTGTTGACAACATGGTTTTATTGAAGGTGACAATAAGGACTTATAAGCATAGATTGTTGACATGCTTCAAAAGGTCAATCATTTGTTTTGATAGCTTGTTAATTGTAATTTGATTTCTTAATTAGTTTTCAGTGCTGATTAGAATTATTTTGATGAGTCAAGACAATGGTACATTTGTGGCTTGTTGATCTTGTATTATGAGTCTTGGTCTTTTTAAAATACACTAGTGGTCTATGCATGTTGTAACATTCCACCTTAGAATTCTAGTCTTACTTTGGTCCTTACCCACACAGGGGTATGAAAAGAGAGTGTTTGGTTGTATTTAGAATTGAATCAATAAAATAATTTCTAGTTTTGGGTCTCATCTTTGGACTTGATGTGTAATGATGTCTCAGATTTGTTTTTTGATTATTTCTTAAATATGTTATAATTTTTTTATTTTTTTTATTTTATTTTTTATTATTTTATTATTTTGTTATTTTATTATTTTTTATTATTTTGTAAATAAAAAGTGATATTTCTTGATTAATCCTTTGTCACTGTACAAAATTTATCAGTTTCACAAGCTTGCCACCTATTGTTCCAAATTGGTGGAAACTGAAACAGATGGCAACCTTTTATACTTGTGGCCAAAAGTACCAGTCGCCACTTTCTCTGCCATACAAATGGAAACCAGAGCAAGTGGCAACAGATAGTGTTGACAATGCTAACTAGACATGCATTCAAAAACTGATAATTCAAATTGAATAGAGATCTTGAGCAGGAAGACAAGAAAAAAAATCCATTTCCATGCAAATGGAGTGCAGGGAGCTGAGAAAATTTAAACATTGGAAGGGTTGTTTGAATAGTGGAACCTTCCATCCGGAGAGCCTCCATGATGTGTGTCGTTGTGAGGAGTGAGTGAAAAAGGCAACGCGTAGGTCGAACATCTCTGTTTGGCTGGCGTGTTTGAGAAGGCATCAAACAACGTGTTGATTCTACTGCTAAGAAGGGTGTTTCGGTTGAACTTCTCCATCATATAGCTCCCCATCTCAAAGATAAGCTCCAAGTGCTCCGGAGTGAGGAGGTTAGATGGACTCTGGTCGCATCCCGTGTCTGGATTGAGCATAGGAGGATCAACTTGACAATCCGTCCGAGGAATTTCCTCCTAGACAATGCAAGTAGCTCCCTCCATGGGTGTCTCTGTATCCATTGTTGTAGTCCCGGTGTTGGGTTTATTCTGGGGGTCTGGGACTATGTAGAGGAGGGAGTCTAGTGGAACTTGAATTGGTTCCACCGGGATTTCCTCCTCCACACAGTCCATTGGAGGCGTCGTCGACTTCTTGATTTGCTATGTCCGAGCTATCAAGGATGCTCTTTCTAAATTGCACATACGTCTCTGCCTTGCAACATAAAAATACCAAGAGGGTCCCCTCCTGGGTTTCCCTTGCTCACGCGACATGACAAAACCTGGAGGTCAAATAAATCTGAGAGCGAGGTCACACAAAGACGGATAACTTAGTAGAGTGGAGCCTCGACAGAGAAAAGAAACAGAGTGTAACATGCCATGGACAACCTGAAATAATATCCGAGAGGTTGAAATGACCATGCAGCCACCTCTCGTACATGTCGTCATCCCCCTTCTATGGCTCATTGAGGGCGCCATTAAATCTGGGTGGGGGAGCTGTCCCTCCATTCTCTGTGTGCATTTATGGTTGTCCTCCATCTGAGAATGAGGCTTGGGGTGGCGACCTACCATATTTATGACTTGAATTGCATGGGGGTTGCATGGCCTCTCTTGTGCTATGTGGCACCCCATCCGAGGGAAATATGTTTTAAATCTTGATTACAAGCATTTCTCTTATTTTCTTTGATAAAACACAAACATATAAAATACCGTTAGGCACAAGTACATATTGCTTGAGGACCAATTGATATTTTTGTTAAGGCTATAAACCTAGGGTGATAATCCCTGCTATCTTGCCTTAGCCCAACAAGATTTGAAAATATTTTTATAAGGACTTCCATTCCTTTTCATCAACACACTGTAGAGAATTTGAGGTGTAACACACTGCATGTATTCGTGTCAAAAACACCCAAGGTTCCTGATTGTGCCATAATGGATATTGAAGTTTCGAGACACAATTAATTGACTAAGCATTAGGAAAGCAAACCGACACAATGGTTTCTTGATTCTACCTTGGTAGTATCCTTGACAAGTAATATGAACAAAAGTATGGATAAAATATTTGTGAGTAATATTTTCTTGAAATTTTATGCAGGGTGTTGATATGGTCATCCATTAAGTAACTATATTTCTTGGTGGCCATAGTGATTTGGTTGCAGGAGTAGTTGTAGGCTCTTCTCACCACATAGATTTAGCCTCAAAGATGGCGGGTCACTGGGGGCTGCTTGCTACTCTCTTTGATTCATGACTTGCCACTTATAACATTCACACACTACAAGTATCAAAAAGTACCACAGATTTATAGTCAGTTTATTGTTCACAAAAAAATGATACAAACCTTGTAAATAAGCAAATGCTCTAACAATATTAGGTCAGAATGGAGCGTGCATTGTCAACAATTGTAAAACTGGCAAGATTAATACTTTATAGGTCAATTCTTGTAATGATAAAGTGGTCGCAAGATTGTGCCATAATGTCTATTGAAGTTCTCAGAGACAATTAATTGAGTAAGCATTAGGAAAGCAAACCAACACAATCGTTTCCTAATTCTTCTCAAGTAATATCCTTGATAGGTAATATGAACAAAAGTATGGATAAAATATTTTTTATTAATATTTTCTTGAAATTTTGTTTGGAGTGTTGATATGGTCATCCATTTAGTAACTAAATTTCTTGGTGGCCATGGAAATTTGGTTGTAGAAGTAGTTGTAGGCTCTTCTCACCACATAGAGTTAGCCTCAAAGATGGTAGGTCATGGGGGGATGCTTGCTGCTCCATTTGATTCATGGCTTGCCACTTGCGACATTCAAACACTACATGTATCATAAAGTACCACATATTTATATTCAATATATTGTTCACAAAAAAATGATACAAACCTTGTAAATAAGCAAATGCTCTGACAATATCAGGTCAGAATGGAGTGATCATTGCCAACAACTGTAGAACTAGAAGGATGAATACTTTATAGCTCAATTCCTATAATGATAAAGTGGTTGCCAGATTGTGCCATAATGGTTGTTGAATTTTCGAGAGACAATTAATTGACTAGGAATTAGGAAATCAAACCAACACAATGGTTTTTTGATTCTACTCTAGTAATATCCTTGACAAATAATATGAACAAAGGTATGGATAAACTATTTGTGATTAATATTTTCTTGAAATTTTGTTTAGGATGCTGATATGGTCATCCATTCAGTAACTAAATTTCTTGGAAGCCATAGCGATCAAGTTGCAAGCTCTTCTCACCACATAGATTTAGTGTCAAAGATGTCAAGTTGTTGAGAGCTACTTGCTTCTCCACTTGATTCATGTCTTGCCACTTGTGGCATTTGCACACTATATGTATAAAAAATTACCATAGATTTATAGTCAGTTTATTTTTCACAAAAGTTGATACAACCCTTATAAATAAGAAAATACATAACTATCAAGATATAAATATAGAATGGAGCATGCAAAGTAATTTAAAATGGAGCGTGCATCGTAAACAATTGCATAACTATGAAGATGAATACTTTATAGCACAATTCCTATAATGATAAAGTGGTCGCTAGATTGTGCCATGATGTCTATTGAAGTTCCCGGAGGAAGCTAAAATAGATAGATATAAATATATATGCTCGATACAAACCTTGTGGAAACACTACTCTAATCCAAATGCTTTGTTCTGGTATGTCTAAGGTGCAAGTTTTAGCGTAAAACACATTTCTATTCTTCATTGTGAGGCAAGCCCGTCTCATTTAAATAAAAGGGCAGAGCCAATATTCTCGATTCACCCGTTAGAACAAAACCCGAATGTTCATCTTTAGTTGCTTTTGAGATAGGGACGAATCCAAGCCATTAGATGCTTCATTTCTTAGTTGAAAAATTGGTGGGCTTCAACATAGAAATAATTGTATTCTCCTAAAGCCTTGAATGGAGATTATGAAATTACTCACTTTGTAGACTCATGTAATAATATTGGCCATGATGGAGCTACTAAAGTTGTGTCATGTTTCATGATGATCAAGTAGTTTTTTGAAGCCTGGGAGGAACTACAACTAATGTTTCACATCTATCTTCTACCTCTCACAAATTGTCTCGTATGTTTGATCAACTTGTTAAATTGATCAAGCCAGAAGGAAGTGGTGAATGAGGTGGCTAGGAAATATGATTAGATCGATATAATGGAACAACTGGAAACCTATGGGACGAGGTCAAGATGAGTAAAGTGGAGGTGGTGTATAGAGGTGGAGCTGGTGGAGGTGGTGTATAGAGGTGGAGCTGGTGGAGGCTGGTGGAGGTGGTGTATAGAGGTGGATTCAGTGGAGGTAGTGTATAGAGGTGGAGCATGAAATGCTTGACCACTGGAGTTGTATAGATAGAAGGTGGTTTGGATGACATATTTTGGGAAAAATCTATCCCTATATACATGGATTCAACATAATTAAGTTTCTTGGTTCTCATATCTTATGAATGTTTTCCACAAAAGGACTTTCTCTTCATGTAGTATTAATGAATGTTTGTAGATTTCATATAAAAAGAGCTTTGCTAATTTGTGTTGTAATTCATATAAGATTTTTTTTATTAAAATTATTATTATGAAAATAATTAAGTTGAACTTGGAATACAATCTGTTATGTGGAAGTGTATGTTTACATCTTAAATTTATAAAGAGAGGAAATTGTTATTTGGCAAGGAAATGATTGGTTTTTAACAAATTTTTTACTCATCATTGATGACAACCTTACCATTCCTTCACAGTGGGAGGAAACAAATGGTTTTAAGAAATGGATATTGTGTTTATTTTGAATTTAATGATGTGTTTAAATTGATTATAATTTGAAATTTATATTAAATATTTTGAGATTTTTCAATATTAATTTCATAAACATATAAATATATTTGTTTTCAACTTTTTTCCATAAATATATAAATATATTTGTTTTCATAAATTTTTTTATTAAATTTACTTGTGACACCTTATCCAAATCCACACTACCTCATAAATATATTCGTTTTAAGAAGAATAACCATAAAACTTCATACAACTTATTAATTGTACTTGTGACACTCTATCCAAATCCAAAATGCCACATATACATATTTGTTTGGAGAGGATTAACGATAAATTTATTTATTAATTTTACTTGTGGTACCCTACCCAAATCCACAATCTGTAATAGAAAATATCACAAGAATAATGTATTGAAAAAGTTTGTAAATAAAGACATTGATTAAATGATAAATAAAATGATTAAGTTAATCATAGTGAAAACCAAATATTTGGTTGAAGTGTTTTTTTTGGAATTTAATAGAAAAATTGGTAACATGTCTTCAACATTTAGATGAATCTCATAACTCGAGCAACTACCACTATAAACCATGGTCATTATCATGAACCTTAGCTCATCAATATGAAAAGAGAAGTTTGTGAGGAAATGCCTTTTTCATTATTTTTTAGTGTCACATATTAACTTTGCAATTGGGATAGTGTTAAAATTGTTATTTTTGTTTGAAATAACAACTTCGCACTTAAGGGGTGTAACTTGATACACATTTGGGGAATTGAATTTTGGTGGGTTATATCACCATCTTAAATTAACTAACCAATCAACTTTCGGTAATGTAATTAAATATATGGACAGTAATACTCAGGTTTATCGAACAATATGTATGTCACTCTTTAATTGTATTGAAATTATTCATAGTTGAGAGTCATTAATGTGTGCAAGTGGATTTTGAATTATTCTAATTAGTTGGAGATAATTTAATATCCTCCTTTAGTGCGACTGTCAATCAATGTAAGTTAGTTCAACACCCAATCAATGTGAGATAGTTAACAAACAAATTCAGATAGTGGTGAACCTAATTAGCACACCTTTGATAGCTAGGAAACATTCGACAATTTTTCCTTATGCTCTCTGGTAGGTTCATTGACACCTTTGAGCTCAAGCTCTAATAGATAACTGCCACATAATCACATCATCTGTCAAAGATATTCCCTCGTTTATGTTAGTGTCACTCAGCCTATGGGCATTTTCTGATAAGGTATTTCATGGCCAACATTATCATGAATTTTAATAGACACCAACCGCCTTTTTTCTAATGGTTTCCAATTATCTTGATGCAACAAGTTTTCTCCCTTTCCTAACCTAGGAAAGTTTACAATTATTGTATCTAGCTTATAACATTCAAATTGGAGCCCTTTGGTTAAGGAACTATGAATGGTGGGTATCTATTCTGTGAAAGTCACCCAATATTAGCACTTGGCCCTAACCTCCATTGCAAGTACAATTGCACAACAAGCACATGCACAAGCACAAATGTCATTGAGGAGATTTGAACCCTGGTGAGGTCAATCATAATATTTTGCTTTCATTGACCCGATAAGCCACTATTGGCAATGATCATTTGAATTTATGTAACCATGTCATAGAATATTTTTTATTCTACACATGATTAGGAAAATTTTGAGGGAATGATACCCTTATACCTTTTTAGTGTCACTCAATCAACCTTGTGATTGAGGGAATGTTGGCAACCATTAGGGTTACGAACTATGTCCAATGCCATAACCATCCTAGTTGCATTCTTTATGATGGTTCCACATTGTAGGGGCATATCACATTGCATGATTATAGAGAATTAAACTTTGATAAGAACAATATCACCACCCTCATTTAACTAACCAATCAAACTCAATATAATTATCACTACATTCTACTTTAAATACACCATAAAACACTATTTTACATACACACTCACCATTTTGTATATACACTTAATCAACGTCCAAAAATAAACAAGTTAAACATTAAATACATACTCTATTATAATCATTAGCTTTAACATTCCCATTTTAGAGATAAATGAGGTGAGAATTGAATACATTCAAACATAATTTCATAATTATTACTTATTGCATTCTCATTAGCTTTAACATTCCCATTTTAAAGATAAATGAAGTGAGAATGGAATACATTCAAACATAATTTCATAATTATTACTTATTCCATTCTCATTGGACATGTGCTTGTTTATTCCTATTACACTTTTCTTTAATTTCAATTATATTTTCTATAATATGAGATTGATCCATTGTCACTTTATTTTAAGTAATTTGTTATCATATTTTTTTTATAGTTAATTTTTTAATACTTTGAAAACAAAGTCATGTTTGATCAAATTAATTAATTGCAAATGACATTATTTATTAAGAGAATTACAATTAAATTATATATTCTTAAATAAAATTGAAATCTTGGATGAGAGGACCAAATTTTTCCTAACACCAATAAAACCAAAGCATACCAAAGCATAGGATACGATTGTCATGCTTAACCCAAATATATAAAAATTGTTAACTCACTTTAATTTTCAAAGCAAATACTCTGTATTATACAACTGAACATCTATAACTTTATTAAGTCCCTTGGTTCTCATACCCTGTATCCATTTCATGTGAAAGGAATTTTTTCTTCATGTAACATTGTTGATTTCATATAAAAAGAATTTTTTTAAAAGAATTTGTGTTAAGATTTTTTTTTAATTAAAAATTATTATTTCTAAGGAATTGAGTAAATGTTTTGAGCATTTCTCTTAATTGTTGAAGACGGTACCAGGCAAATCTTAAATTCTTCGAGACATAAAGCTAAATTAACAATCAACTTATTTTAAACATCATATCACAAAGTAAGATTTGAATCCGAGTGATAACCATTCGAATTATACTCATTCAATTAAAAAATATTTTAAATTATATAAATTAAATTATAAAAATGAAACTTCTTCTTAAAATTACCCATTTAATCTTAAATTTACTACAATTTTTATGATTAAAAATATAATTTGTTTATTACTTCATGAAAATTAGTGACTCATTCCTTGTAATAAAATTCCATGTAAAAAATGAATACATTGATCTCTTATGATATTACAACTTTCCAAGTTAAGCTCACTCATGAAAAGTCATAAAAACACTCTATTTATCAAGTTGGTAATGATGTTTTCTCTTGTCCAAATAAGTGAATCTTTATTTCTTTCTCACATGATAGTAAATAGTCAAGTGATATTTGAGATGTTGAATATGTGCATTCAACTAGTAAGTTGTTTCTATCATTTTTTTTCCATTTAGTATATTTGTTATCAAAACATAAAGTATAAAATAAATTATTTATTTATGGATACAAATATTTTGGAGTAATTACAAAAATATTTCACTTAAGCAAACCAATCTAAAGAGGGTAAGGTTGGACTAAGTTTTCATTCAAAAATGCTATATAATAAAATTGCCATAGAGTAGTTGTCTTAGTTTAGAGGGACATTAACAATGTAAACGAATAGTCTAATTTCATTTAGTAAAATTAATCTTAACAACTATTAATTTGTTGGAAAAGTTAGGTCGATGGTGATTTGTAAACTGTCGTGGATATACCACTGGAACAATTTGTCACAACAAACCTAACAAAACACTAAAATCTTTACTATTAAGGTTATTTTTCCGTTAGATCTCCATAATATTTAGTCACTGATTTTTTGCTTATGAATGAAATAGATAAAATGCATAAAATAAAGAACAATAAAACACAATCATAACATCCACGAATAAACACAAGATATGACCTGGGAAACCTAATACAAGAGAAAACTCGACTAGAAGGTGAGGTTGCTCTGCTCTCCTTTCTCTGGTATAGAAATGATGCAAGTACAAAGAAAAAGACACTCTCTACGGAGTTTCCTTTGAACTATGGCCTATATGGCTGCTACAAAATATCTCCTCCTCTGTTATGCTCACATAATACCACCCTTAGATGTTTTACTTAGCTATGGAACAAGATACAATGCAAAAGAATGGAACCCCTTCTCCTCCTAGTGGCTTGATATTTAACATATATTGATAGCCATCTAGGGGTAGGTTTTTGACTTCCTCAACCCTCAATTGTGGTAGGGTGTTGAACCTTCTAGAATATTCTTGAAATTCCTCACGTGGCTAGCCCCATATGCATGAATAATGGGGATGACATGGCATCCTCTTGTACCATGGTGGTCAACACAATAGGTCAACTTGCAGGAGGCATAATGCTTGCATGTCAACTTCGATTAATGCATGGTCTGCATCGTTGGAAAGGTCCCATAGTGTAAAATATCGCCAAGGGAGTTTGCATAGTTTCTAGAAATTAGAACCCCAAAAAACATTGTTTAATGACTCAAAATGGTTCCAGAAGGTTCTAGACCCCAATTTTCCAAAATGGGACCTGCCACTAAAATGGCCCTACAAGTTGATTCCTATATTTTTTTCCACTCTGAAAGGATTGAGATAAATGAAAAACAATATAATGATCCATTTCAGATCATACCTCCCCATTTAAGGAGGATTTTGGTCCCCAAGATATTTATTGAATGAGGTGAGGAAATATTTCCTCTACCTTCTCATTGGGGTACCACTTTGCTTTGCCTGGAAGTTTTCCTTTCAACCCAATCTACCAAGGTCATGTTGCCCCTGTCTTGTAGCTATGAACTGCTTTTTCAAAATTGTGTTCTATGCCAACTCTTCCTGAGCATCTGGTGTGAAGTCCTCTATGGGAGGTAGGACGTGCTCCTACTCCTGATCCAACATGGAATGCTCATAGAGTTTGAGATTCTCCACATTCACTACTAAGTAAATATGCATGTATGGGGGAAGATTGATTATGTAGGTGTTATCTCCCACCTTTTTCAGTACCTCAAAAGGACCATACCACATAGCTTTGATCTTCTTACCATGACCTTGTAGCCTTTCCTTATTTAGTTGTAACCATACTCTGTCTCCCACTCTAAATGTTCTCTCTGTTTTGTAATGGTCATGTCTAGCCTTGTACTTTTTTTGTGACTTCTTTAGTGTCTCCTATACTTGCAAATATATCTGCCTGATCCTCTCAACAATTTTTTATGCTTTTAATGCATCTCCCGTGAGGACCTCCCTCACTCCTCCTTGTTGTCCATATAGAACATCTAAGGGTGAAGGTGTAAAATACCCAAAGCAAGTTTCAAAAGGAAACTTACTACTATAAGTGTGGACTGCTTTGTTATAAGAGTGTTGTTTACAGATCAGATTTTCCTCGCAGGTCTTCGAATGCTTCTGATTGTGACCCCTCAAAAGCTGCACCAAAGTCCCGTTGACTAATTTTTTCTACCCATCTGTCTTTGGATGGAATGTTGTAGACCTCTTCAACTTTGTGTCCATCTTCTCCCACAATGTAGTCCAAAATGCATTGAGAAATCCGATATCCCTATCGAAGATGATGCTCCTTGGTATCCCAAAGTGCACCCAGACCTATTCGAAGAACACGTTTTATGCTTCTTATCCCTTGATGGTGTTTTTACAAGGCATGAGATTGCACATTTTGTTGAACCTGTCAACTACTACAAGCAAATAGTCATGTCCCTTCTATTTAGTTGGTAAACCTCCTAGAAAATCCATGGAAATTATCTCCCTACGTCGAGTGGGTACATGTAAGGGATGGTATGGACCTTGCTTCCTGTTACTGGGCTTGCTGGTACAACAAAGTATATAGACTGTCAATACAACCCAATATTCGACAATGGGGAGTCTGGAAATAATTGTATTTCATGCTCCATATCCCTCTTGGGTGGTAGCACTTTAGGCTCCTTGAACACATCTTTGTATTCCTGTAGTAACTCCTCCAAGCGATGTTTCTTCTCTTTAGTACACCCCTCCAGGGATGCCTTCACTCTCATTGACTCATCATTAGATTGATTTTATCTCAAGAAAATAACAACATATTTCTTACTCGAACTAATCAACTTCTTGGCTTGGTTGGCACTTACCAATGATATCTTTGACTTGCATTTATGTGCGTTGATCATGTAGGACTTCTCATCCTTGATCGGTCAATATTGGTTGGCTCTCCACATGAATATTGCATCCATCATATACATGTTGGGGCTTCCAAACATTACTCCACATACATTAAGGGGTACTACATCCAATTCCACTTCATCCACAAAATCAACACTTATAACAAATTTAGACCTACACTGTTTCGTTACCTTTATCTTTGCATCCTTATTTACCCAACCCAACAGATAGGGGCTAGGATGATCATGAACCTCCAATCCGGGCTTACTGACTAGATCCATTTCTATGAGATTAGACTGTGAACCAAAGTCAAACAAAACATCTATCTTGGTTTTCTTGACATGTATCTTGATGTGGAAGAGCTTGGTCATCTCCTTCTCTTCATGGTGATGAAGGCTACTCAAATTCACCTCCTTCTGCATAGATGTGTTGAAAATATTTTCATCCACATTTGATCTACTTTCAGCCTGATTGTTTGAATATGTGGCTTAAAGGTTCTTTTTATTTCTGTCCTTCTTAGGGTTCTTTAGGTTTAGCTCTAGATGCAGTTTCCAACATTTTTCCTCGGTGTTGCCATCAAAGTTTCAATTATTGCAATGGTTGTTGGGATCTTTGGAATGATGTGCAGTGGCCACTATATTCTTATCTTTTTCCCTTCCTTGGAAGCTTCCTGGTGCTCTTTCTGCTTCGAACCACTTGGTTGCCCCTTCTTCTAGCCTATGTTTTCTAGGTATTGTGCTTGTACACATGCCTCATCCACTGTCATTGGCTTGAAGAGAATCAAATGCTTTTGTAGATGAATTTATAAAACCCTCGATGCTTGAGGATGTTGGTTGTGGAGCCTGATTATCTTCCTGATTCAGAGGTCCTTGTTTTCAACTGTGTTTATACCCCATGAAGTATTTACACCCCAGAAGTATGTACACTCTTCCACGCGGGGGAGTGCAGAGGGGGAGTACCCCCTCTGTGGGGTCCGGGGGGGATATCCCCTCGGCTGGGGGGTCTGGGGGCAAGCAGGCCCCCTGCGGGGGTTCAGGGGCAGCATCCCCCGATGGGGGTTCCGGGGCGAAGCCCCCAAAGGAAAAATTGCCTTGTAAATGTATATTGTAATTTCATTGTAAATCTGGACCGTTCATTATAAGGTCACAGATCTAACGGTAGAGATTATGTTAGGGTTTTTTTTCCCTAGAAGGAAACCCTCTTTTATGAGGGAAATGTATTGTGGCTATGGTTGATGGCGAATATTGTATTCTGAGAGAGGAGACTGTGAGAGAAAGAAGAGGAAGTTACAATGGGTTTTGCTGTAGGTTGTATCCCTTCATTTGCTGGATAATAATAAAGGAAGGACCTGGCAATTTCTCTGGTGGA
>ML865789.1:5038-21188 GCA_009831015.1 Picea engelmannii | reverse complement strand
TGGGAGATTGTTGGTTGTGGAGCCTGATTATCTTCCTGATTCAGAGGTCCTTGCTTTCAGTCGTGTTTATACCCCATGAAGTATTTACACCCCAGAAGTATGTACACTCTTCCACGCGGGGGAGTGCAAAGGGAGGGTAGCCCCTTTACGGGGTCCGGGGGGGCTATCCACCTGGCTGGGGGGTTTAGGGGCAAGTGGGCCCCCAACGGGGGTTCGGGGGCAGCGTCCCCCAAGGGGGGTTCAGGGGCGAAGCCCCTAAAGGAAAAATTGCCTTGTAAATGTATATTGTAATTTCATTGTAAATCTGGACCATTCATTATAAGGTCGCAGATCTAACGTTATAGATTGTGTTAGGGTTTTTTTCCCTAGAAGGCAACCCTCTTTTATAAGGGAAATGTATTGCGACTATGGTTGATGGCGAATATTGTATTTTGAGAGAGGAGACTGTGAGATAAAGAAGAGGAAGTTACAACGGGTTTTGCTGTAGTTTGTATCCCTTCATTTGCTGGATAATAATAAAGGAAGGACCTGGCAATTTCTCTGGTGGACGTAGCCCACACTGGGTGAACGACGTAAATCCGTGTCTCTCTTGTATTGTGTATCTTTTGTGTTTTGTTTCCGCATTTGTTTTATTTTATTGCTCTGCGGTCCTGTTTTTGTAACAGAGGAGTACATCTGGGTTCTTTTTAGAGATACCCAACATGATGGCCATCTTTATGAACTCAGTGGTGTACTCTTATACATTCTGCCCCTACCTGTGCTTGAAGTAGTTCCACCGGATCCATTGGTCCTCTACATACCTGATAGGTTAGATTTGGGACTTGATGACGGTTTTGAAGTCCTCCCACCTTGTTACTAGCGAATCATCCTCTAGCCTAAGTGTTTTCGTGTGGCTTTCCCACCAGGTTAAAAAATGGCCCTCTAACTTCAATCTAGCAAATGAATTCTTCTGCCCTTCATCTATACCAAAATAAAATTCTAGTTGTTGCAACCAATGATTCAATCTAAATGCATCGATCTCACCTTGGTATGGATTTATGTCCACTTTCGCTTCCATATTGAATAGGGACCGTGAAGGGTTCAAGCTAATCAAACTCGGTTTCTCTTTCTCAGATTCTTTTTGCTACTCCTTTCTCTAGTATTCCTGATATTCCGAATTCCCCTCCAATCTGTTTTTTGAATTAGAGCCTCCTTCATCTTCGAATGGTCCGAGCTTGCTTGCTAGAGCCGCCATGAGGAGTTTCGTATTGCGATTGATTTCAACAACTTGTGCTTCCAACCTCTCAAATCTCTCTTCTGCCGAATCTCAAGGGTTGTTATGAACATATCCACCATGGCTAGGGTTTCTACGAATTCTCTTTAAGACGATTCCTCAATCCTGTTACTTCCCAAAAATACCCAAAAGAAAAACCTACTCTAATACCAATATGATCTATAAACTACCGTGGATATTCCATTGGAACAATTTGTCACAATAGATCTAACAAAATATTGAAATCTTTACTATTAAGTTTATTTTTCCTTTAGATCTCTAGAATATTTAGTTATTGATTTTCTAAATTTGCATGAGATAGATAAAATGCAAAAAATAGAAAACAATAAAATACAATCACACCATCCACAAATAAACACAAGATATGACTTGGGAAACCCAATATAGAAGAAAACCCATCTAGAAAATGAGGCTTCTCTGCTCTCTTTTCTCTAGTATATAAATGATGCAAGTACACAGAAACATGCACTCTCTATGCAATTACCTTTGAACTATGGCATGTATGGCTGCTATAGAATCTCTCCTCCTCTATTATACTCACATAATACCACACTTATATATTTTACTTATCTATGAAGCAAGATACAATGCAAAAGAATGGAACCCCTTCTCCTCCTAGTGGCCTGGTATTTAACATAGCCCGATAGCCATCTAGGGGTAGGTTTTTGACTTCCTCAACCCTTAATTGTGGTAGCGTTTCGAAATTTCTAGAATCTTCTTGAAATTCGTCACATCGTTAGCCCCATATGCATGGGTAATGTGGGATGACATGGCATCCTCTCATACCATGGTGGTCAACACGATAAGTGAACTTGCGGGAGGCATAACTTTTGCATACAAACATCAATTGTTGCACGGTCTACACTGTTGGAAAGGTACCATAGTGTAGAACATCACCAAGGGGGTGGGCACAAGTTTTGAACACAAGAACCCCCAAAAATTCCATTTAATGCCTCAAAATGGCTCTCGAAGGTTCCATACCTCAATTTTCCAAACTGGGACCTGCTACTAAAATGGCCTTGCAAGTTGATTCCTCCAATTATTTCCACTCTTAAAGGATCGAGATATATGAAAAACAATATAATGATCCATTTCAGATCATAGCTCCCCATTTAGGTAGGATTTTGGTCCCCAAAATATTTATTGAATGAGATGAGCAAATTTTTCCTCTACCTTCTCTCTGGAGTACTACTTTGCTTTGCATGGAAGTTATCCTTTCAACCCAATTTTCCAAAGGTCATGCTACCCTTTTCTTGTAGCTCTAGACCACTTATGCAAAACCGTGTCCTTTTCCAACTACGCCTGAGCATATGGTGTTAGTTCCTCTATGGGAGGTAGGAGCTACTCCTCCTCTTGATCCTTCCATAACATGGAAGGCTAATAGAGTTTGAGATTCTCCACATTTACTATTGAGTAAATGAACATGTATGGGGGTAGACTGAGTCTGTAGATGTTATATCCCACCTATTCCAATACCTCAAAAGGACCATACTATAGACCCTTGATCTTCTTACCAGGACGTTGTAGCAGTTCCTTATTAAGGCGTAACCATACTTTGTCTCCCACTCTAAATGTTCTCTTTGTTTTGTGTTGGTCATGTCTAGCCTTGTAATTTTCTTGTGACTTTGTCAGTGTCTCCTGTACTTGCAAATGGATCTGCTTGACCTTCTCAACATTTTTTTTTCCTTTAATGCATCTCCTGTAAGGTCCTGCCTCAAAGATTCTTGATGTCTGTATACAACATATAGGGGTGAAGGTGGAAAATACCAAAATCAACTTTCAAAAGGTGACTTACCAGTATGTGTGTGTACTTCTCTGTTATAAGAGTGTTGTATATAGATGAGATTTTCATCCTAGGTCTTTGAATGCTTCTAAATGTAACCCCTCAAAAGCTGCACCAAATTCTCGTTGACCACTTTTGTCTGCCCATCTGTCTGTGGATGGAATGATGTAGACATCTTCAAATTAGTGTCTATCTTTTCCCACAATGTAGTCCAAAATGCACTGAGAAATATGATATCCCTATCTAAGATAACGCTACTTGGTATCCAAAAGTGCACCCAGACCTATTCAAAGAACACGTTTGTTGCTTCTTGTCCCTTGATGGTCTTTTTATAAGGCATTAGAATGCACATTTTGCTGAACCTGTCAACTACCACAAATAAATAGTCATGTCCCTTATCTGTGGTTGGTAAACATTCCAGAAAATCTATGGAAATGCTCTCCCAAGGTCGAGTGGGTATAGGAAAGGGATGGTATAGACCTTTCTACATGTTAGTGGGTTTGATGGTACAACAAAGTATACATCCTCTAATATACCATGCTACATCTTCTTTCATTATACACCAATACGCATACCTTTGTAAATTGAAGAAACTGTTTTTCCAACACCAAAATGTCCTGCAACCTTGGAGGTATGACCCTCTCTGATAAGCTGCAGTCGTTCACCTTTAGGGACACAAAGCTTGTCAAGATTGTAGAGTAAACTATTCTGGAAATGATAGTGAGCTTTGTTTTCACCTTCTTTTATATGTATTTTAACCTATAGTTGCTAAAAGACCTCCTTGAAATCCTCATCTTCCGTGCATGACCCTTTATATGCATCATGGGTAAAAGGCTCCATGTGCATCAATGTTCCCAAGGATGTAATATTGGATGTGGGTGGATGTGAAAGCATGCTTGCCAACATGTTTGTCCTACCCTTTTTATACTTGATGACTGGATGAAATTGTTGTAAAAACCCCATCCACTTATATTGTCTTGTTTTTTGTAGCTTACTCCAGGCCTGCAAATATTACAATGGTTGGTGATATATGAGGATGATGATCTTGTTTCCCATCAGATAGTGCTTCCACTTCTCGACAACTTGAAACAGGGTACATATTTCCTTGTCATAGGTAGGGTAGTTGAGAATTGCTTCATGAAATATTTCAGAATGATAACAACCGAGCCTTCCTCCCTGCATTAGTACTGCTCCCATGGCATACCCACTTCAATCTGTCTCCACTTTGAAGGGCTTCTACAAGTTTGGTAGCGTGAGCGCTGATGCTTGATTGATCTTTCTTCTCATCTCATCAAAGGCCTTCTACTGATTCTCCATCCACTTATAATGACTAAATGAAATTGTTGTAAAAACCCCATCCACTTATAATGTCTGGTTTGTTGTAGCTTACTCTAGGCCTGCAAATACTACAATGGTTGGTGATCTGTGTGGATGATGGTCTTGTTTCCCATCAGATAGTGCTTCCACTTCTTGACAGCTTGAAACAGGGTACATATTTCCTTGTCATAGGTAGGGTAGTTGAGAATTGCTCCATGAAATATTTCATAATGATAACAACTGGGCCTTCCTCCCTGCATTAGTACTTCTCCCATGGCATACCCACTTCCATCTGTCTCCACTTTGAAGGGATTCTACAAGTTTGGTAGCACGAGCAATGGTGCTTGACTGATCTTTCTTCTCATCTCATCAAAGGCCTTCTACTGATTCTCCTACCACTGGAAACTCTTAGCACTAGCTATTATGGCATGGAGTGGTGCATCAACCACTGAAAATGAAACTATGAACTTCCACAGTATTGTGTTTTCCCATCACAACTTCTAAATTCAGTGACATTTGTAGAAACTGACCATTTCATGATGGTCTCCATATTTGTGGGATCTATATCGATCTCCCCTACACCAATTACATACCCCAAATACACCAAAGACTATTGAGCAAACTCAAATTTCTTGAGATTGGCCAGCCCCTGGTGCTTTTTCAAATCCTTTAACACTTGCATTAATGTGAGATGCGATCCTCCCAGGTAGTGCTATAAACTAATATATCATCCAAATAAACAATAACAGATGAATCTAGATAAGGGCATAAAACATCATTCATTAGTCTCATTAATGTAGTTGGTGCGTTGCATAAACCAAATGGCATAACCAACCACTCATACAAACCTTGCCTTGTCTTGAAGGAGGTCTTCCAAGTATCTTCTTCTTTGACTCGTACCTGGTGATATCCTCATTTCAAATCCAACTTAGTGAAGTACTTGGCATGCTGCAACTTGTCCAACATATCATCAAAACTTGGTAGAGGATGTCAATTCTTCAATGTAATCTTGTTCAATTCCCTGTAATTGATACACATTCTCTAAGTCCCATCCTTCTTGAGTACAATTATGACGGGTAATCCACAAGGTGAGGTACTTGGTCGAATCAAACCCTCCTCCAAAAACTATTGCAATTTCTTCTTCACTTCATTTGCTTCTAGATTAAACCGTCTATATAGCCCAATATTTGACAATGGGGAGTGTGGCAATAATTGCATTTCATGCTCCACATCCATCTTGGGTGGTAGCCTTGAGGCTCATTGAACATTCCTTTGTATTCCTATAGTAATTACCCCAACTGATGTTTCTGCACCCCTCCAAGGATGCCTTCATTCTCATTGACTCATTATCAGACTGTTTTTCTCTTAAGAAAAGAAAAACATATTTCTTACTAGAACTAATCAACTTCTCAACTTGGTTGGCTCTTACCAACTAGATCTTTAACTTGACTTTATGTGCATAGGTGATGTAGGACTTCCCATACTTGATCAATCAATACTAGTTGGCTCTCAACATGAATATTGCATCCCTCATATACATGTAGGGAATTCCAAACACTACTCCACATACATCAAGGGGTACTACATCTAATTCCACTTCATGCACAAAATCAACACTTATATCAAATCTAGTATTACACTATTTCGTTACCTTTATCTTTGCATCCTTGTTTACCTGACCCAATGGATAAGGGCTAGGATGATCGCGAGCCTCCAATCCAAGCTTGCTGACCAGATCCACTGCTATGAAATTAGATTGTGCACCAGAGTCGAATAGAGCATCTGTCTTGGTCTTCTTGACCTGAATCTTGATGTGGAAGAGCTTGGCCATCTCTTTCTCTTTATGGTGACGAAGGCTACTCAAATTCACTTCCTTTTGCATAGATGTGTAGACAATATTTTCATCCACAACAGAGCTACTTTCAACACGATTTCTTGAGTATGTGGCTAAAAGGTTCTTTTTTTTTGTCCTTCTTGCGGTTCTTCAGGTTTAGCTCTAGATGCAGTTTCCAACATTTTTCCTCGGTGAGACCATCAAAGTTGCGATGATTTAAATGGTTGTTGGTATCTTTCGATTGATGTGCAATGAATGTTGTCTTCTTACCTTTTCTACCTTTCCACTTCTTCTTCCCCTCATTGGAAGATTCCAGGTGCTCTTTCTTCTTCGAACCACTTGGTTGCTCCTTGTTCTGGCCTATGTACTATGCCTCTACACATGCCTCATCCACTATCCTTGGCCCTAAGAGCATCACATGATTTCATAGATGAATATGCAAACCCCCTAGATACTTGATGAGTACATATATTTTCTTGGGAGAGATACCTAGCATGATGGTCATCTTTTTGAAGTCAATGGTGTACTCTTGTACACTTTGCCCCCACCTTTGCTTGAAGTAGTGCCACTAGATCAATCTATCCTCTACATACACGATAGGGTAGAATTGGGACTTGATGGAGGTTTTGAAGTCCTCCCACCTCGTAAATTGTAGATCACCCTCTAGACTAAGTGCTTTCATGTGGTTTTCCCACCAGGTTAAAGCATGGTCATCTAACTTCATTCTAGCAAATGACATATTTTTCCCTTCATCTAAATGGTGAATGCTAAAATAAACTTCTAGTTGTTGAAACCAATGCTTAAGTTTCAATGCATCAATCTCACCTTGTTATGGATTTATGTCCACTTTCGCTTCCATCTTTAATAGGGACTATGAAGGGTTCACACCACTCGAACTTGACTACTCTTTCTTGGATTCTTTTTGCTACTCCTTTCTTGACTCTTCCCGATCTTTCGATTTTCCCTTCGATCCATTCTTTGAGTTAGAGCCTGCATCATCTCCGAATGGTTCAAGATTGCTTGCTAGTTTCGCCATGTGGAGGTTCATATCGCGACAGATTTCGACAACTTGTGCTTCCAACCTCTCAAATCTCTCTTTTACTGGATCTCGAGGGTTTTTATAAATAGATTCATCCACTATGGCTAGGGTTTCTATGACCTCTTTTTAAGATGATTCCTCGATCCAACAACTTCCCATAAATACCCAAAAGAAAAATCCTCTCTGATACCAATATGATCTGTAAACTGCCATGGATATTCCACTAGAAAAGTTCGTCACAACAGATCTAACAGAATATTGAAATCTTTACTACTAAGGTTATTTTTCGTTTAGATCTATAGAATATTTAGTTGTTGATTTTCTACTTATGCATGAAATAGATAAAATGCAGAAAAAGAGAACAATAAAATAAAATCACCCCATCGAAAAATCAATACAATATATGACATGAGAAGCCAAATACAGGAGAAAACCAAGCTAGAAGGTGAGGCTTCTTTGCTCTCTTTTCTCTATTATAGAAACAATGCAAGTATAAAGAAAGAGACACTCTTTGTGGAGTTGCCTTTGAAATGTGGCATGTATCGCTGCTATAGAATCTCTCCTCCTCTTTTGTTCTCAAAAAATACCACTCTCAGATGTTTTGCTCAGCTATGGAACAAGATACAATGCAAAAGAATGGAACCCCTTCTCCTACTAGTGGCTCAGTATTTAACATAGCCCGATAGCCATTTAGGGGTAGGTTTTTGACTTTCTCAACCCTCAATTGTGGTAGAGTTTTGGACCTTCTAGAATCTTATTTAAATTCCTCAGGTTGCTAACCCCATATGCATGAGTAATAGGGTATGATGTGGCATCCTATCATACCATGGTAGTCAACATGATACGTTAACTTGCGGGAGGCATAACTTTTTCATATGAACTCTGATTGATGCACAGTTTGCACCATTGGAAAGGTATTGGAATGTAGAACACCAAGTAGTTAGTGGGCAAAAGTTCCAAACACAAGAACCCCAAAAAACGTCATTTAATGCCTCAAAATGGCTTAAGAAGGTTCCATACCATAGTTTTCCAAACTGGGACCTGCCACTAAAATGGCCATTGAAGATGATTCCTACAATTTTTTCCGCTCTGAAAGGATCAAAATAGATGACAAAAAATATAATGATCTATTTTGGATCATACCTCCCCATTTAGTGAGGCTTTTGGTCCATAAAATCTTTACTGAATGAGATGAGGAAATTTTTCCTCTACCTTCTCCTTGGATTACCACTTTGCTTTTCTTGGAAGTTGTCCTTTAAACCCAGTCTTCCAAAGGTCATGATGCCCTTGTCTTGTAGCTCTGGAATGCTTCTGTAGAACTGTGTCCTATGCCAACTCTGCCTGAGCATTTGGTGCTAAGTCCTGTATGGGAGGTTGGACCTACTCATCCTCCTGATCCAACATGGAAGGCTCATAAAGTTTGAGATTCTCCACATTCAGTACTATGTAAATGCACGTTATGGGGGTAGAATGATTTTGTAGATTCTCCACATTCAGTATTGTCCAAAATGAACTAAGAAATAAGGTATCCCTATCTGACATGACGCTGCTTAGTATCCCAAAGTGCACCCATACCTGTTCAAAGAAAAATTTTGTTGCTTCCTGTCTCTTGATGGTATTTTTGAAGGCATGAGAATGCACATTTTGTTTAACTTGTCAACTACCAAAAATAAATATTCATTTCCCTTCCACGTGGTTGGTAATTTTGCCACAAAATCCATGGAATTTCCCAAGGTCAAGTGGGTACATGTAAGCGATGGTATAGACCTTGCTTCCTATTACTGAGCTTGTTGGTACAACAAAGTATACATCCTCTAATATACCACGTTGCATCTTCTTGTATTATAGGTTAGTACACATACCTTTGTAAATTGGCAACTGTCTTACCAACACCAAAATGTCTTGCAACCTTGGAGGTGTGAGCCTCTCTTTTAAGCTGCAGTCGTTCACCTTTAGGGACACAGAGCTTGTCAAGCTTGTAGAGTAAACCATTCTAGAAATGATAGTCAACCTATTCATCACCTTATTCTATATGAATTTGGATCTATAGTTGCTGAAACACCTCCTTAAAATCCTCATCGTTTGTGTATGACCCTTTGTATGCATCGTGGGTAAAATGATCCACACGCATCAGAGTTCCCAAGGCTGTAGTGTTGGATGTGGGTGGCCATGAAAGCATGTCTGCAACTTATTTTTTCTACCCTTCTTATACTTGATGACTATATGAGATTTTAGTAAGAACCCCATACACTTGTAATGCCTAGTTTGTTGTAGCTTACTCTGGGCCTGCAAATACTGTAGTGGTTGGTGATATGTGTGGGTGATGGTATCCTTTCCCATCAGATAATGTTTCCACTTCTTGACAACTTGAATCAGGGCATAGAGTTCCTTGTCATAGGCAGGGTAGTTGAGAACTGCCCCATGAAATGTTTCATAATGATAGCAGACGGTCCTTCCTCCTTGCATCAATACTTCTCCCATGGCATACCCACTTGCATCTGTCTCCACTTCGAAGAGATTATGAAAGTTTAGTAGTGCAAGCATTGGTGCTTGATTGATCTTTCTTTTCAACACATCAAAGGCCTTTTGTTGATTCTTCCCCCACTGAAAACTTTTACCACTAGCTGTTATGGCATGGAGTGGTGCATCTACTGTTGAAATTGACGCTAAGAACTTCCACAAGTACTGTGCTACCCCAACAAAAATCTTAAATTCAATGACATTTGTAGGAACTGGCCATTTCATAATGGCCTCCATATTCACAGGATCTATCTTGAGCTCCCCTCCACCAATCGCATACCCCAAATACAACAAATACTGTTGAGAAAACTTGCATTTATTGAGATTGACATGCAACTGGTGTTTTTTCAAAGTCTCTAACACCTGCATAAGATGTGAGATGTGCTCCTCCAAGGTAGTGTTATAAACCAGTAGATCATCCAAATAAACAATAACAAATGAATATAGATAAGGGCATCAAACATCATTCATTAGTCTCATAAATGTAGACAGTGTGTTGCATAAACCGAATGGCATAACCAACCACTCATACAAAGCTTGCCTTGTCTTGAAGCTGGTATTTCTAGTATATTCTTCTTTGAGTCATACCTGGTGATATACTGATTTCAAATCCAACTTGATGAAGTACTTCACATGTTGCAACTAGTCCAACAGATCATCGAACCTTGGCTGAGAGTACCCGTTCTTTAGTGTAATCTCATTCAATGCCTTGTAATCGATACACATTTTCCAATTTTGAATCCATCCTTCTTGGGTACAATTATGATGGGTGACCCACAATGTGAGGTACTTGGTCGAATCACACCCTAATCCAACAACTGTTACAATTGATTCTTCACTTCATTCGCTTCTAGAACAAATTGTCTATACAACCCAATATTTGATAATGGGGAGTCTAGAAATAATTTTGTTTCATGCAAAAATAAACAAAATACATAACTGATGTGTAGTGGCTATTGTCTTCTTATATTCTCCCCCTTTCCAATTCTTATTCCCCTCCTTGCAATCTTCCTGGTGCTCTTTCTACTTTGAACCACTTGGTTTCCCCTTCTTTTGCCCTATATTTTCTAGGTACTGTTCCTGTACACACGACTCATCCATTGTCCTTAGCTTCAAGAGCATCACCTACTTTCGTATATGACTGTGTAAACCCCCTAGATAATTGAGGAGTACATCTAGGTTCTTGGGAGAGATACAAAACATGATGGCCATCTTTTTGAACTCAGTGGTGTACTCATGTACACTCTGCCCCTGCCTTTGCTTAAAGTAGTGCCACTGAATCCATTGGTCCTCTACATACCCAATAGTGTAGAATTGGGATTCGATGAGGGTTTTGAAGTCCTCCCACCCAGTTACTAGCGGATCACCCTCTATCCTAAGTGTTTTTGTGTAGTTTTCCCACTAGGTTAAAGCATGACCCTCTAACTTCAATTTAGTAGTTGAAATCTTATGTTATTCTTCTATATGATGAACTCTAAAATAAACTTCTAGTTGTTGCAACCAATGATTAAGTTTCAATGCATCGATCTCACCTTGGTATGGATTTATGTCCACTTTTGCTTCCATCTTGAATAGGGACTGTGAAGGGTTGACACCACTCAAACTCGACTGCTCTTTCTTAAATTCTTTTCGCTACTCTTTTTCTGAGTCTACCTAATCTTCTGATTCCCCCTCTGATCTATTATCTGAGTTAGAGCCTCCATTATCTCCGAACTGTCTGAGCTTGCTTCCTATAGTCGCCATGAGGAGGTTCATATTGCGAATGATGTCGAAAAATTACACTTCCAACCTCTCAAATCTTTCTTATGCTAGATCTCGAGGGTTGTTATGAACAGATTCATCTGCCATGGCTAGGGTTTCTGCGACTTCTCTTTAAGTCGATTCTTGGATCCTGCAACTTCCCACAAATACCCAAAAGAAAAACTTGCTCTGATAGCAATATGATATGTAAATTACCATGGATATTCCACTGGAATAATTTGTCGCAACAAATCTAACAAAATACTGAAATCTTTACTATTAAGGTTATTTTTCCTTTAGATCTCCAGAATATTTAGTTATTGATTTTATGCTTATGCATGAAATAGATAAAATATAGAAAATAGAGAATAGTAAAATACAATCACACCACCCACAAGTAAACACAAGATTTGACCTGGGAAACCCAATATCAGAGAAAACCCAACTCGAAGGTGAGGTTGCTCTGCTCTCTTTTCTCTGGTATAGAAATGAAGCAAGTACAAAGAAAGGGGCACTCTCTGTGGAGTTGCCTTTGAATTGTGGCCTATGTGGCTACTACAAAATCTCTCCTCCTATGTTATGCTCACATAATACCACTCTAGAGGTTTTGCTTAGCTATGGAACTAGATACAATGCAAAAGAATGGAACCCCTTCTCCTCCTAGTGGCCCAGTATTTAACATAGCCAAATAGCCATCTAGAGCTAGGTTTTTTACTTCCTCAATCCTCAATTGTGGTAAGGTTTTGAACCTTCTAGAATCTTCTTGAAATTCTTCATGTGGCTAGATCCATATATGAGTAATGGGGAATGACGTGACATCATCTTGTACCATTGTGGGAAATACGATAGGTCAACTTGCGGGAGGCATAACTTTTGCATACGAACTCCAATTGACCCTTAGTTTGCACTGTCTGGTTTGCACCATTAGAAAGGTCTTGGAGTGTAGAACACTATTAAGGGGGTGAGTGCAAGTTCTAGACTCTAGAACCCCCAAAAACATCATTTAATGGTTCAAAATGGCTTAGGAAGGTTCCAGACCCCAATTTTCCAAACTAGCACCTGCCACAAAAATGGCCCTGCAAGTTGATTCCAATTTTTTCCAGTTAGAAAGGATTGAGATAGATGACAAACCATATAATGATCCATTTCAGATTAGATGGGTTAGCTTGAGTGATTGAGAGTTATGCATAACATACAAGAGATCTTTTGGTCAAGTCTACAGGGTAGTTTCCTTTGCCTAAGTGAGCTTCATTCAATGTTTATGTTTGATTAGGCATAAAAAATATACCTAGCTAGTTTACCCTAGGTACCATCCTCAAAATGAGGGGAAATGCCTAAATATTTTCCTGGAAATCTACATTCCAAAATTTAAAAAAATTGATGAAAAGAACCAAAAAAAACTCTTACAAAAGTAGTCGTTTTTGCATTCCTAACAATGACAATGACATTAAGCATGCAAATATTTACATTTTTTATATTTGTATTTTAATAGTCAAGAGTCCAATTACAAAGGCCCCAATATTTGAGAAGTTACATTTTATATGAAAATAAGCCTAAAGTAAAAATCAAATATGATGTAATGGTGAAATAAAATATGAAATCCCATATGCATAACAACAAAACAATGCTAACAACTTGCATGAGGAAGAGAATAGGGTGATGTGTGATAAGGATCTCTTGGAATATTTCACAAACAATGCTAACAACTTGCACGAGGAAGAGAATAGGGTGATGCGTGATAAGGATTTCTTGGAATATTTCACTTTGAACTAGACATTTATTTTAAATAATGATAGGAGAAAAGGAAATACTTTGTCTTACACTCATTACATCATCTTTTTCATTTTATTCATAATTACATCATCTTTTTCATTTTATTCATAATTACATCATCTTCACCATCTTGTACATTCCTTTCATACATTTATGGATTTGGACTTTTTATACTTGGACATTCCTTTCATGCATTTATAGATTTGGACTTTTTATACTATGAAAATGCATTTCTTTTATAAATTAAGTTGCATATATTCTTGGAGAAACATAAGTAAGTAAATTTCCATTTCTTTTATAAATTAAGTTGCATATATTCTTGGAGAAACATAAGTAAATTTCCAAACATAGTAGGTGTTTACCTTATTTGCTATTTTATTAACATCTTGTGAGGAGGATTCTACTTGTTACAATCTTTGGCACAACAACAATTATTAAAGAGGAAACTTGTTCTATTCTAGTTAGGATTGGTAGGGGGTGTTGGATATTATGTATAGGAATATTTTCTTTTCAATTGACGAAGCCATGCTAGTTTTATTGTGGTTTTATATGACCTTATTGGATTTGCCGGCTTAGTTAAGACTTTTTCCAAATCTACATTATTTATGATTTATCATATGTGTGATCTATTTTACGACTCTATTTGAGTCTTTGGGTTTTTGCATATGATAAATCTACATATTTTTAATTTAACCCTTGTCATAATATGGTCTTTAGATTGGGGTGGTTCATCTTAAAAAAGATCTTATCACTCGGTGATGAATCTTCCTCAAGTAATTATTCAATTTCTTTCTTGCAAAATAAATATTACGTTGAATCCATAATGCAATTATTTTTTTGGTTCATATGATTAAGTTTATGACTTTAGTTGACATGCAACATTACAATACGTTTCTCTAAATTTATTTTTAAAATCATAAATTTTCACTTGTAATAATTGATTATCTCTTCTAAAATTATTTTTATTTTTATAATTATAACTTGTGGATGGAATAAATTCTATAACTACACTTATATCAAAGATATTTTTCAATTTATGACTTTAGTTTACATGCAACATTACAATAAGGTTTTTTTAAATCTATTTTTAAAATCATAGATTTTCACTTTCTTTATATTGTGATAATGAATTATCTCTTTTAAAATTATTTTTGCTTTTATAATTATTGTGATAATAAATTATTTCTACTAATTTTTATTTTAATAATTATAACTTTTTTCTAAATCTATTTTTAAAATCATAAATTTTTACTCTCTATGTTGTCTCTTTTATGTTATGATAATGAATTATCTCTTCTATTTTTTTTTTTATAATTGTTGTGATAATGAATTATCTGTTATAAAATTATTTTTATTTTTATAATTATAACTTGAGGATGAAATAAATTCTATAACTACACTTATATCAAGGATATTTTTCAATAACCAATGGCAAAATGTTTGTGCATACTTCATTCACTTGATAGTTTACCCAAGTGTGGGTTGTTTGGTTAAGAACCACCTAAGTACAATATTTCTATTTGGTTAAGAACCACCTAAGTACGTGACCCTTGAGATTTGGTTAAAGCGCTTCCATATTCAAAGGGTTACAATGGTGTGTTTGTTGTTCATCATTGGTACATGTGCACTAGTTAATTGGTATACGTGTTCAAAGATCCTTTGAGGTATATTTGATCTCTACCACACGGTGGAATGTGATTTGATATGTGATACTTTAAAGTAATGTAATGAATTACTTTTAATTATTAGTAAATAATTTGAATTAATGATTTAAAAAATAATGAAATTTACATGTTATGTTTATTGATATTTTAAAACTTCACAAAATATTTAGAGGATAGCATAAATTTATAATATTTATATTTAAAATTAAATTACAAAATATTTAGAGGATAGCATAAATTTATAATATTTATATTTAAAATTAAATTGTGTAATTTTCAAAATGTAATTTTAATTTATAAGTTATTTATAAAATAAAATAAATTTAATAATAATTACGAGTGAATTTTTTAAAATAAGTAAATGTATATAAATTTGTTGTGTAAGAGTAAAATAAAAAGCAGATGTTTAAAGAGTATTTGTTTGAAAGAAGTGTGTATTTAGTGTAATAATACCTTCTCAACAATTTTAATAATAACAATATCCAAATTCAATATTTGAAACCAACGGTGTGTAATGGGATTTGTTTCCTCCCAACCTCATTCCTTGAACCGTTGAGTGGAAGGCCCATTGATCCCATAATGAGTGACACCATACCATTGTTCTCTTTGATTTTAGACTCATCAATCGACAATCTTAACTACTTTTGAAAATCCTCAAGACCTCATCCATTGATCTCTACAATCTCTATATCCTCTCCTCACAATTGAGATAGGAGTGCATAACCCCCCAACTCCTCTTTCTCACCTCTATTTTTCATACAATCGTGCACATCACTATGATAATTACACATGCAAGTAATCGTTTAAAAATGAATGTAATTTCTCTAAAATTATCGAAGTGACTAATTATATGCACATACACACAATTTTCACATTTTTAATTAAATATTTATTCATGCAAATATTAATTACCAGGTGTATATATTCATTTAAATAATCATTTTTAAACATTTAATTACTAGATGCACACAAGGAACTCATAAAACAAAACACACATTTAATATAAAATTACTAGTATGCAAACACATGATGTGACGTGTGGCCACCACATGAAAACTCTGCATGTGCATTGATGCTCAACGATAAATCCCTTTACACTATATGCTTTTAAAAATGCAAAATGAAGAAGCAAGTCAACATACCCCTAAGATGCTACATGCTCTTTTATTCCATAATTGCAAGTGCACATAAATTTAAATATAATTAA
>WSFP011429344.1:0-21843 GCA_009831015.1 Picea engelmannii | reverse complement strand
TACAAACCTACTTTAGATCTGGGTACTAGCCTACTCATCTTAGAGAGGGATCTTTCGTGTCACTTGGTGTTTCTTTGGAAATCAATGGCTAGGTTTATATTGTTTTTGGTGGGTTTTTATAAATTTGTTGGAAAGGAAGGGGGCTGACACTCAAGGCTATGGAGTCAAAATTTTGAAAATGAATGAACACACTGACTGGCCAGTAAAACTCTCCAGAGGATAAAGGCTAAATGAGGTGATCAATCTGAGTTATAAATTGTAGTTTTTAGGGCATAAGAAGAAAAAGAAAACAAGTAATTGTATCGGAGCATTAATGAAATGAATTTTGAATTAGTTATGAATAATTTTACACAGTTTAAATTGCTTAAAACAAGATAATCACAAGATGAATTATGGGATTTTAAACTATCCAATTTAAACAAAAGATAGTGTAAATGGAATTAAAGAACATAGGAAATAAATACAATGAGAGAAGAAAAAACACATATCACCACCATTAGAATCTTTTTATAGTGACTTCAAAAAATTCTACATATGTATTCAATTCATCTTCAGAAAATTACAATAGAGTTCAAAAGAACCAGGATTTTTCCCTTGCACTTCTGAAAACATTAATACATTTGGAACTTATAATATTTATACAGTTTGGGTTCCTTCAATCAGAAACTGTTTACAATAGTTGGAATGAAATGTTTTAGCTTCTAAAACTGATTGTAATAATTTCAACTGACAGTATTGGTATGGGAACCATGATAGTCTCAAACTCACGAGGAGCCTCAAGGTTACTAAACACCTTGGAGGAGAAACTGTGCAAAGAAGGAATATAAGACATAGTTGTTGAATATTCTATAGAGCTCTGTCAGGTGGGAATTGAGCAGGTGAAGGTGTGGACAAGAGAATTCTCTTCAAGTTCGGAGAGAAGAGTTTCAAGGAGAAAAAACCAGAAATTTGTTGAACACCCTATTGTTAGGACACTATAATGTACCTTTTTTCTCATACTTTTTATTATCATTACATCCTTTTCCCACTCATATTTAAGCCTAAATTATCACCTTAATCCATTTTTCCAAAGGTATATAATGTTTCTTCTCTTTTCTATATGTTTAATTCATTTTACATGTAATTTTACATTACTCTCATACTTAGCCATTAATCGGAAATATATAGTTGCTAAAACAGTTTGAAGACTGCAGTTAATATATCGTTGTTGCTTGAAGACCATGTTGCTGAAACAGTCAAACAGTATGCAAATCCCGTTGCTGAAACAATCCGTGATTTGCGATGTTGAAACAACATTTCACATACAACAGTAACAAGAAGGAGCTGTTACACTAGCCACAACAGTTGTACCTTAAGCCAACACCATTAACCCTCGTTGTTTCTTAAAGACCACATTGCTAAAACAATCAAGCAGTACGCAAATCCCGTTGTTGAAACATTCTATGATTTGCGATGTTGAAACAATATACAACCGTAACAAGAAAAGATAATTAAATAATCTATTACACCAGCTGCAACAGTTGTACCTCAAGCCAACACCATTACAACTACTATAACAACATTTTTCTATGGAATATCAAAATGTCCTATTCTAGCATAGAAGATTTGATCAGACTAAGAATAGGATTTGTATGTACACATGTAATTTTATGCTTAATTGTATTAAGAGGATTCTCCTCTTTAAATAGTGGAGAAATCAACATTAGAAGGGAGATTACAAAAGGCTTAGCTAGAAGCAAATTACATAGAAGGAGCGTGTTCACTTTTGATATTGTAACTTGTCACATTTGACAAATGAATAAAAGATCATTCTGAGTATTCCTTCGTAATTCCTTTTATTTATGGGGAATCTTGTGAGAAGGAAAGGGCCCACCTTCTTCACAATATTCACCCATTAGTTTATGTAGTGTGTTAGTATTGTTTTTATCTATACCTTGTTAAAACTTTGTTTTGCTGAAACTTTGTTTCCACTGATTGTTACATCGTTTTCATACAATTCATTCCTAGGTAATTGTTAATCATTTTGATTGGTAATTCTATTTGCAGAATGATTTTATGAAAGTGTGATAGTCAGAGACAGGTGTTGAAGATTCCTACTTTGGGGAATAGGGTCCTGTTCTCTATTACAGAATAGTTAGCCTTTGGTAATTGTTAATCATTTTGATTGGTAATTCTATTTGTAGAATGATTTTATGAAAGTGTGATAGTCAGAGACAGGTGCTGAAGATTCCTACTTTGGGGAATAGGGTCCTGTTCTCTGTTATAGAATAGTTAGTCTTCTTTGTAGTATGATGAAAAGTTCCTTTTTCCTAGGTTGTTGTTTCTTAATGTAATCCAGGATTCTTCTAATGATGATTTTCCTTGAATCTTGAACTCTGTAATAGATAGATTGCTTTCACTGTAAATCAAAGTAGAACTTCAGTTTATTTAAAGCAAGGTGTGATTAGTGTAACTTTTACTACAACTTTGGATTGCTTTTGAGATTGAGCATATACAGTGTGTGATTTCCTTTGAAATAAACGAACTTCCCTGGGTTGACAATTTATGTGACACTTGATTGTTTTAATTAATAAGAAATTATAGTGACCAACATTTTTGCGCCGTTGTCGGGGATGACAATTATAGATTTCAAAAGCATTTACGTTTTTATTTTAGATGTAAATATTGCATGAGAGGATACAGACCCCCAAAGGAAACTGACCCTATAGGTGGCAGGAGGAGAGGAACAGGAGGAAGAAAGACTTTTATCGACCAGATTATATCAAAATCTGAATCTGTTGTTCCTCAACAACCAAGCTCTCAAAAACCAAAGCCTCAACCTTCCTTTCAAGCGAACTTTGAAATGGAGACAGTTGAAAAACCAGCAGATGACATTGAGGATCGAGTAAGTGCAATAGGGGAACAAACAAAATAAACCATGGATGGATACAATGAAGAACTACACCATGAAGAATAGGTAGGTCTTGAAGTAGAGGTAAATGATGAAAACTCATTTTCTACCTTAGGATTTCCTATTGGTGATATTCCTAGAGGAGTAGCTCCCATGAAGAATATTACACTTTCAGCTTTACCTAACTTTCATGGTTTATCTTCTGAAGATCCTAATGAATTCCTTTTCGATTTTGACATATTATGCAGAAGTTATGATTACATTTCCAATGCTCAAAAAATAAAGCTATTCCCAACAAAATTAAAGGGAAATGCATTAAGATGGTTCATGAGTCTTGGAGGTCATGTAATCACAACATGGGATCAGATGAAATAGAAATTTCTGCACAAATATCAAGACTATTGCCGAACAAGAGAAAAAAGAGAGGAACTATTCAAGATTATACAGAAAGAGGATGAAAATATGGAGGACTTTGTGGAAAGCCTGCAGTATAATCTACAAAGATCCAGTCACCCCGATGTAAGTAAAGATATTCTTAAAACAATATTATTGAAAGGAGTAAGGGATGATTGTCTAGATAAGCTGAATATGCTTGGAAAATGGGACATATCTAAAGAATCTTATGATGAAATTGTTAACCTTTGTAAAAGATGTTCAAGAGGAGCTTCAAGGAATAGATCAAACAAAAAGGATACCACATTTTCAAGAGTTCAAAAATCAGCCAGTGGAGGAGCAGCAAGAGCCGAAATAGGTAATCTACTTGAGGAATTTAAAACTGAAATGTTAAGTTCTTTTGCTTCACAAATTGACACCTTGCAGATTCAAAAGAAACAAGCTAAAGAAGAAGTAGCTTTGTCCATGTTTTGTTCCAAATGCAGAGATAAGCACCCACGAAGGGAATGCCCATTGGACAAAAAGCCAATTTGCACCATTTGTGATAAGGATCATGAAACTCAATAATGCCCTTCTTTAACAGGAATCAAAGCAACATTACAACCAACCGATGAAGAAGTTGAAGCTGTCTATCTATTGACACAGAGAAGGCAATGGAAACCATGGGGACAAGGTATGAATCCTAATATTCCATTTACATATTCTAATCGTTGGAATAATTATCCTTCTTTTAGTCAAGCAAATTACCCTCCTTTAAATCAAATGAATTACCCACCCATGCAACAAACAAACCCTCCCTTTGTAGACCCAACAATATGGACACCTTGGCCTTCACAACAACAACCTTACCTTAACCAATGGAATCCAAATTGGAGAGGTCAATAACCCTCATTCCCAAATCAATTTCCTCAATTTCAATCATAAGTTCAACAACCACTCTCTTTACCATCCGGTACTCCACCGAATAATCAAATGATGAGGCCCCAACTACCTATACAACCTAACCCTAACCCCAATAATAAGGCTGTGTAGTACATTGATATTCAAAACTAACCTATACTTTCTCTTTTCCCTGCACAATGCAATGATATTCATTTACGATCTAGGAAAATAGTAGAACCTATCATTGATGATGTTACCTCCTCTAATTCCGATAAAGAAGAGATAAAAAAGAACGATTTACCTGAAGAGGTACAATCGTCCTCAAACATTGTTGCTGAAACAACATAACCACCATTCCCTGAGTGTTTAGCTTTGACTAAAACTCTTGAGCCACCTTCTTTCAATCTTCTAGGGGAATTACAAAATATCTATGTTAAAATTCCACTATTACAAGCACTAAGAGATGTACCAATTTATGCCAGAACTATGTGAGACATTTGTGTTAAGAAACTTGGTAGGAAAACTAAAGATCCCCTCACAGTTCATGTCATGGGTGATTTGTCTGCACTAATGTCGAGTAAATCTCCTCAAGTTAAATATGGTGATCCCGACCATCCTACTGTCACAGTGCAAATTAGAAAAACAATAATTCCTCGAGTTCTGGTAGACTTAGGCGCTGCTATCAATATTATGATTCTTGAAACTTCACAACTGTTACAACTGAAGAATGAAATCAGAGATACCCCAACCATTCTAGAATTAGATGACCATTTTTTGGCAGCCAATTCACATTTTTCTACTATCTTATAAGCTGCCTACACCAGTGTTTTGAAAACCTTAATTTTTCGTCGCAATTCTCAAATAAACGACAATTTTATTTTTGCGTTATTTACACACTTACCTTCGTTCTTGTTTTCACGACTGTAAGCGTGAAAACTTGGTCTTCCGAATCCACATTAAAATCATTATTGAATTGTCGTTATCATTCTTGTCGATATTCCCATTGCGTTTACATTTTATTTATCATTATACAGTTGGCAAAACCATTGGATCTGTACTCATTTGAACACTCTTTGATTGATTATGTAGTTTCGTTTCATAAGTGATTGAGTTTGTGATACATTGGTGATTGGATTTACATGTTATTTGATCAATTTATTTGGCACATTGGTATACAAACGCATTGGCACATTGGTTAAACCCTTGGTGTGAATCATTTCATCAAACACTTGGTATTGGTTTCAATTCATATGTTTGATTTAAAAAAAAAAAAAACTATGGTACAACTTTTGATCGTGCGAATGGTTTATCCATTTAACAAAGGTTTTGATTGATTGATTGAAGTGGCATAGTTGTAACACATATGGGTTATGATTTGAATAGTTGAAAGTGTCGGTGATTGTACCATGGTAATGACTATTCTGCATGGCAGAAATAGCTCCACCACCTTCGCACGATGTCATTAATGTTCACCCTATCCCTGTTTCACCTCTGCTAGCATCAGGTAAGCCTATGAGAATTATGCTCCTGTGTATGCTACGTTCAAACCCTGGCTCGTTCACATCGCTCATCGTGTTCTCTTCTCCATGGCACTGGTGGTGTGAATTGAGCCGAACGGTAGTCAAGCCTTGCTACTGCTCGACCACACCCGAAAAGATTTACAACATAATGGTTGGCTCACGTTTGTACAGAGGTTTGAGGGTTTTAATCTATTTGTTGCACAACTATTCGCCCTGACTTTTGATGGGTGTAGGGCCAAGATAGGTGACATTCAACTTGAAATCAGTGAAGAGTTCATTAGATCTGCCACAGGATTAGTAGCCACGGGCCAACGATGGTTTAAAAACTCTAAAGTTGAAGAGGTGTCATGGCCATTATTGTTCCTCTCGTGGAAGGTCACATCCTGTGACAGAGGTATGCCCATTTCCACGCTTAAACCAAGGTGGCATGATCTATGATGGTGTTTAAACAATTCGTGACATGTGAGGGTCCGTATGTACTAGTTTTTATTTATCACCTTCGACTATTAATGAATTTCATGGGTTATCCATTGAATATGCCATTTTATTTCCAGCGTAGTCTTTATAAAATGGCTAAGAGGTTTAAATGAGAGAAGGCCGACAATAGCTTGTTTCACCATCGCTTGATCAGACTCATCGTCGTTCATCATTTAAACCTCCAAGGTGATAGTTGGCAAGATTTTATCTCTCAAAATGGTTTTGCTGATACAGAGCCTATCCAAATTGACAAGCTCGTGGTTAATGAAGCTAAGGTTGGGCCACCCGTGCCTTTCCATGTCCTATTTCCCTCTCCCAAAACCTCGTTCAACCCTGGTATCAACCTACATGACGCCTTAGTAGACAATGTTGAGGCTATAAAAAAGCCTGTGAGTAAAAAGGTTAAAGGTAACCCTACTGTCGACGACAAAGGTAAAAAGAATGCTCGACTTATATCGAGACTGGCTCAGAATAAACCTAAACCAAGTATTGATCAAAAGTCCATATTCCTCAGTGAAGACTCGGACTCTGACATCGAATGCTTCCTAGCTAGTGAGTACCCTTAATCCCAAGGTCTGTGCTCTGAGCCACCCTATGACTTTGTTTCTAATTTTCCCCCGTGCTTAAGGAACAACCCTAGTTACCCAGGGATGAAGCTACCTAACGAAACCCTCAGTGATTTAAACAAACCCTCACCTGCATTTTTGAAGCCCAGACAGTCATCATGTGACCAATGTAATGTGTGGTTGGAATGCTACTATATCGACGTTCCCTTATTATAGTTGAAAATCAAATCATTGGAAAACTAGGTTGCAGTGTTGACAAGCCAAAGGGATAAGCTTCAAGCTATTGACAAAAAGCAGAAAACCACTAGTTCCATCATATTTAGGAATGTCGAATCGACTACAGCCTTCATCAATTCCAAATTGTTATGACCAAGTTGTCTGCTCATCATCCAGGTATGAATTTTGATATCAATTATGTTTTATCAATTGTTTGGATTAATATAATGAATTGAGTTTGGTTTTCAAATAGCTTTGTCCATTGTTCAAAATGACTCTGTTATAGCCATATCAAAAACGGTTATGTTGTTCATCCTGTACATTGTTTTCGTTTTGCTAAAATTAAAAGAAGTTATGATTTGGTTACACGATTTGGTCGTGCCCAGTTTAGCAATTGATTGGTTTTCACTGGGTTTGATTCGTTTGTTTGTTGGTTTAAGTTAACGAAATAAATGGTGTTTTCTTTCGCTTGGATTTTGTTTGTATCCAACCTGAACAGGAGGTTTTTACGCTAAAATTAGGACACAGTTCTGTTTTGATTTAACATGATGTTGTTGTCATTGGATATCAACGACTCTAATTTAGTTTTTGTGATTTGATTGTTGAAACGATTTCATAGGATTGAATTGGCTTGATAAAGGTGATGTAGTCTATTAAATTGGAAAAACGATTATGCTTTGCCAACATTTTCACCTGCGCAAAAGATCTCTACGCCCAAAATCATGGAACTGTTTTGATTCACAACGACTATGTCAAACTCAAACTGTTCGATTCGCCCTTGTTTTGATTGGATTGTTGCATATCTTGAGTTAGCACGATCATTTTTATGAGTTGGATCCATATCGAAAATAGACTGGATGCTACTCTGTTGATTTTAATTTTCAAAACGAGTTTGTTAACTCAGATCGACTTATGTTATGTCTGTCGAATTCGTATGAGAAAATTCAGTTAATAGTTCGTTTTGAAATGAATTCAAGAAATGATTTCGTTGAATGTTAATCGATTTTGTCTACCCCAATTAGCAATACCAAATGATTAGACAACTCTCACAGATCTTGTTATCAATCGATTATTTTCATTATGATTTCGTTTGTGATAATTTACACACCAGTTTTGATTTTATTCGCTAATATCATGGATCGTTTGTTTCTGTTAATACAGTTATATCAATTTGAAAATGATCTTGTTGTTTTCGTATGGATTCGGTCGTGTTTCCTGTTGGTGGATGAGGCAACATAAACGATTGCCTATGATTTGTTTAACTGTATCTATTTCGATTTGATATGAAAACGATTTCATTACTATTTGATACGATTTTGTATACTTGAATTGGTAATGAATTGAATAGAGCGTACCCACCTCTGTTATCATTTGGTTGAATACAATTTTGTGTGTTGGATTTGCATACAAGTGTCGATTTCCATGTTGTTTTTAGCAATCAAATATTTTTATAGTTTGAATATGTTATTTTTAAGATTTGCATTTATTTTTAATATGATTTTGTGTTTGATTTAGACCAGCTATAGAATCGTAAGATTCTGTAGCTAGTCATTAGAAGTAGATTTTTATCAATTTTATTAATAAAATATCCTTTTAACTTGCCTATTTTTTCTCTCTTTCAGGTACATTCGAATTGCATTGGACATGGTGTGGAAGTCTAGGAGATATTTGTGTGATACCGTTTTATTTTTAAGTTGTTAGTTTGAGTTAGAAATACAAACTTGGGATATTTTCCCCAGATTTTCTGTAAACAGTTTTGATAACTTCCACAGGGATGTTTTACCCTGTGGAAGGTCTTTAAATACTTATTATTATTTGTAATAAGAAGCATCCTCACTTGTGGGAGAACCAGGCTATGGATTTCTGATACAAACTGAGACGAAAGTTGATGTTTTGTTACATCTTTCGCTTTCAATATATCAAAATTTTGTTTCAAGTTTATGCATATCAGTTTGCAGTTGATTATAGACTACTTTAACTATCATAATCTATTGCAGGATGATATGATTTGATTAATATTCTATCCATATCTGATCTCTTTCATTATTTAAAAGTATAGCAATTACTTGGTTTCAATTAATGAATCCCAGATTTCTCTTCTTCGTTAATTGAATCATTTCGTATAGATCTTTACATACAGGTTTATATAACTGTGAAGATTTATAAATCACAAGATTGTTGTAGTTTTTATGTCTTGTTTGTCTTGTAATCATATTTGAAGAGAACTATAGCTTTTTGTTTACGAGAATCTCTTGGATAATTCGGTGCGGGTTTCCTCCCTCCGATCAGCTAAGACAGTCATTACATACATGACAAACCTGGAGCGTTTCTTTAGGTCAGTTTGTTATTTATTTGATAGTTTATTTGTTAGTATAATTTAAGTAGTTTAGTTAGATATATGTGTAGTTTAGATTCATAGTTAGAGTTAGTATTTTAGTTGTTTAGTTTAGTTAGTTTATGTTTTATTTCTTTTCATAAAATTATAAAATCAAAAAACAAGAGCTCTCTCTCTCTTAGGACATAATACAAATGAATTTTTCAGGTTTTCATTCAAATCTGTAAATTGTAAATTTTGTACATTTTGTGAATAAGAATTATTTCTGTTAGTAGTTAGATATTTAATTTCTTAGAGTTAACATAGTATTAGATAGTAGATTGTATATAGAATAGTTAGATTTGTTTTAGTTTGTTTTTTTTTTAGTTAGATTAGTTAATTTAGAGTAGTTTTCTTTTCGTTTTCTTAGGACTTAGATCGGCTAATGGATTCGCTAAACCCGTTAGGGTGGGTTATCCCAAATGGTTTGGGTTATTAGAAAAACCCGGACCGGATCCACTCTTCCAGTTGACGGACGATCAATTTTTCCCGTCAACAAATGGCGCTAGAAGGAGGGCCTGAAATTAATTAATGGCAGGAGGCGGTCGTAAGACTCCTCCACCACCTAATCACTCACCTATAGTGACTAGAAGCCATTCAAACGATAATATTCCCCTTCAAACAACAACCACATCAACCAAAGATCCACGGATCATAGTTGAGCTAACAATCCATAATCCTACAGGTGGTGATATACAAGAGATTGTCCGTCAATCTCTTATAAGAACTCATAGTGCCTTAGCCCATTTGAGGCAACCTAACCATCTGTTGGACCAACCTTTGAATTTATCTGATATCAGAGAACAATTAGGAGGCACTAACCTTACTGTGAATCCTTCAGATCCAATCCTAAATCCTGCAGCAGGAGGATCTGGGATACCTCCTTCACCACCTCCATCATCTCCTTCCTCTTTTGGAGGAGACTCTTCAGACAAAGGAAGTCCCCCTTCTCAACCTTCCACACCAACTACACCGATGGAAAACTAGAACAATCTTGCTAGACCTTGGCTTGATCAGGATTCCGTAGTTGTACCTGGAGCTCATCATCCTTTACTTAAACATCCGGAGAAATGGCTTCCCAAGTTTGATCCTGACTTAAAACAGATCGTTGAATATCACATTAAAATTTTTATGTTAGCCATAAGACTCCGCAATGTCAAACATGAAGACATTGTCTGTAGGTTGTTCCCCTATACTTTCGAGGGCAATGCATCTACATGGTACTTTTCCCCACAACCCCATACCATCATGTCTTGGAAAAAGTTTGATTCATGCTTTTTGGAAAAGTTCGGAGACAGTAAGCCTCTGGAAGTTCTAGTCATGGACCTTTATAGCTTAAGAATGAACCCAAAAGAAAAGGTTAAAGACTTTAATCAAAGATTCTTAACACTTAAAAACCGAATCCCTGCAGATTCCATGCCTGCCAAGAATCTTATAATAGATTACTACAGTAAAGCTTTGCATCAAAGTATAGCTATTTGGGTTAAAGGATATAAGAAATACACGTTGATAGAAGCCTTCGAAGAGGCTAGCCAAATTGAAAAAGACATACTTAGTATTAAATACTCTACTAGAAACGAAACAGAGACTAGTTCTTCTTCCAAAAAGAAGATAAAACTCCTCCCCAGACCTAGTCAAAGTAAAACACAACCTGAAAGCTCTGATTTAGAAAACTTAACTAAAGTTGTTCAAAAACTGTCAAATCAAGTTATAGACTTGAAAAGGTAGACCGAAGAAGCTTCCTCAAGCAAAGGACCTTACAAACCCCCGTTCTGGAAGCCTTTTCCTACCAACCGACCTAATCCAACTACCGAAGGCCTTAATCTAGAAAGTCTACAATGCACCCTTCAAATGATTCTAGAAGCCCAAGATAACTTGGTCCCTCCTGAGATTCCTGAGGAGGTAGTTGAACAAGAGATATTTCAAGAAGAGGAGTCTTCTCCAAACATTTTTGGGCACTTCTCGAATATCATCTTTCAAGCTAACTTCGAGACAGTGCATCCCTATAATACTAGGAGTAAGACTTCTGTCGAAAATACTACAACTTCGCCTCCAAAGCAATCTAATCAGTTGAGACTAAACAGAGTAATGTGTATCCCAACTTAGATTATGATGTAGTTGAAGATCTTAAAAATTTGAGACCTAACATTTTTGTTTATGAGTTATTGAAATTTCCATTTCTGCTACAAAAAATGTTACAAAATATCTCAGAGAATGGCCAAAATGGTAATTCAAGTGGTAACAAGGTTGTGCAAAACAAGGTTCCTCAAAAGACTTCCACTAAAAACAACCCTGATCCTCAAGATAAAGGAAGCCTTCCTATAAGTAATGTAAGTAATGTAAATAATGTAAATAATGTAGATAAAGTAGCTTTATAAACTGCGAGTAAGAAGCCACAAGCTACCACTCTTAGTACTCACAAAAATGTACCTCCATTTTTGTTAACCTTTGAAAACTTTAATAGAAATATGCACAATTGTATGGTAGACTCAGGAGCATCATCTACTGTGATGCCATGGTCTGTTTTCCAGAATATTAATGCCGAAGTTGAACCCTCCACCTTGAAAATCATACAACTTGATCTGACCAATGTTAAAGTTATAGGCGAACTAAAAAAATGTTCTTATAAGATTATCGTTTAACCCCAAGGTTCATCAAGTCATTGATATAATTGTTGTGGATATTCCAGAAGTGTATGGTCTATTTTTAAGTAGGGACTAGTCGGAGCAGCTACACGGTTATTTCGCGACGGATTGGTCTCATCTATGGCTTCCAAAGAATGGAAATCCTAACAAGATCAAGGTAAATCGTGAACACTACCTTAAGTTCACAGTCACATATTTTAACGATCCAAATGAACCATTTACACCTTCTGCTGATTCACCCGAAGTACAAGGGATGGACACCTTTTTCGAAAATTTCATGGCCGAGGCTTCAACTATCACCAATCCAGAACAACAGTCTGAGATTGTAGCATATATGCAACCAAAAACTTCCATGCAACGGTCTCATGTACCCGATGGAAATCAAATTTGGTCTCTTTATTTTGACAGGTCAAAGTCCAAAGAAGGATCTAGCACAAGCTGTGTCATTATCGATTCGGCAGGTAACAAAACATTGATTTCATGTAGGCTAGAATTTGAATGTACTAATAACACTGCAGAATATGAGGCTTTACTGCAAGGTCTCAGAAAAGCTTTAGATATGAACATTCAAAATTTGGTTGTCTTTGGCGACTCTGAAATAGTGGTTAGACAGGTAAGAGATTCTATCCACTATCTGTCTCCACATCTTAAAAGCTACCAGTCTGAGGTATGGAATTTAATGAATAAATTTTCTGCTTTCAATATAAATTCCATTCCTAGATTTAATAATGTTGAAGCAGATTTATTAGCTAATGTAGCTTCTAAACTCTTTCCTGCAGAAGGCTTGTCCCCTGATGCATTCTCCATCGAGCTATTGTTCCGACCATCCGTTCCTGACAACATCATGAACTAGAGAGTATTTGACGATGATCAACAAATTATTAGCTTTTTGCACATGGAAGAAACTTTCCAAGGCGCAGTGATAGACGAACACACACATGACGACAATTTGCGCGATTTCATGGTAATACCAGATCTGAGAACTCCTGAATCTTCATCGGACATGGTAAACTCGATCCCTAAATCTGTAGTTAGATTAGAGAAGTTTTATGATCTTCAAGATAAATTTAAAAAGTCGGTCAATTGTAAAACCAATAGTTCCTCGTTATCTTATGAAAAGGTAAACTTAGGAACTAAGGACAATCCACAGTGCATTAATCTATGGGTAGGATGTTCTCAACAAGAAAAAGTTGCATTTATTAAATTGTTCAAAGAATTTAAAGATGTCTTTGCATGGACGTATGATGAACTTAAAACTTTTGACCCTAACATCATATATCATGTCATTCCTATGAAACCCCAAACCTTACCCTTCCAACAAAAATTGAGAAAAATGCACCCTAAGATCGAACTGACCGTTCAAAAAGAATTGAATAAGCTCCTAAATGCTAAGATAATATTTCCCGTTAGGCACACTCAATGGGTTTCTAACCTTGTCCTAGTCCGAAAGAAAAGTGGGGAAATCTGACTTTGTGTCGATTTTCGAAACCTTAATAGAGCGTCTGATAAAGACAACTATCCTGTCCCACCCATGGAACAGATCCTTCAACAGGTATCTAGTTCAGAGAGGATATCCTTACTAGATGGTTTCTCAGGATATAACCAAGTCCTGATGTCTCCACCAGGCTAACTTAAAACCACCTTTTGTACCCCATGGGGCACTTATGCTTATCGAAAAATGACCTTTGGATTGATTAATGTTGGTGCCACTTTCCAGAGAGCAATGGACATTTCTTTCTGAGGCTTAATCAATCAGTCTGTCGTAGTTTATGTAGATGATGTCACTGTATTTTCTAAATACAAAACCGATCATCTAGCTCACTTAGGAGCCATTCTACAATGATGTCATAAATACGACATCTCCTTGAATCCTAAAAAATCCATCTTTGCAGTAGAGCAGGGTAAAATCTTAGGATTTATTGTGTCAAGCGAAGGGATGATTATCGATCCCAAAAAGACTCAATTCATCGTGAAACTTCCCCCTCCTACATCCAAAAAATTTATGCAATCTTTCTTAGGCCAGATTAACTTCGTGAGGAGATTCGTCCCCAGCTTCTCCGAAATGGTCAGGCCTTTGCAGAATTTAATTAAGAAAGACACCCAATATCACTGGGGACCCCTATAAAATCAAGCTTTTAATGCAATAAAGAAGGCCATAATATATGCTCCGTCTCTCATGAGCCCCGATTTTTCTCAAGACTTTACACTCTAAACTTTTTCTTCTGACCGTTCCTATGCCGCCATCCTAACCCAAAAGAATGTCGAGAACAATGATTTAAACATTGCCTTTATGAGCTCTTCTTTCAAAGGCACTGAACTTAATTACCCAGTGGTAGATCGGCAAGCCTATGTTGTTTTCAAAGCAGTCAAGCACTTCCAGTCCTATCTTTTGAAGTCAAGGACGAAAGTTATTGTCCCTTACCTGACCGTCAGGAACCTGTTAGTGCAAAAGGAACTAGGTGAAAAGAGGGGTAACTGGGTCACCTCCTTGCAAGAGTATGACTTAGAAATCACCCCAGCTCAGATAGTGAGAGGCCAAGGGTGATGCAATTTAGTTGTTTATTCAGCAGCAGGACAACAAGAAGAAAGTGATACATCAAACCTAGGACGACACGATCAAAATCTAATCTGTTGCGTACAAAACCCTCTTAGTCCTTGGTATGACGATATAAGATTTTGTCTTGAACATGGGTCATCCCCCCATCACCTGGATCCCACTAAAATAAGAGCGTTAAGATTAAAGTATGCCTCCTTTCATTTGGTTAATGGTATCATGTTTCGTCAAAGTTTTGACGGCGTACTTATGCGTTGTCTCGAAAAAGACAAAGCAAAAAAAGTCTTGCTAGAGTTGCATGCAGGAAAATCTGGTGGTCATTTTGGTGGTGACACCACTTCTCATAAGGTTTTAAGAGCTGGTTATTACTGGCCAACACTTTTTATAGACGCCCATGCCTTGTGTCGTAAGTATATCATTTGTTAGAAAGCATTAGGGTGGTTACAAAAACCATCCTTTCCTTTGCAGACCGTTTCAGTAGACTCTCCTTTTCAGTAGTGGGGCCTTGATATCATAGGTCCAATCAACCCCCCGTCCTCACAATAACAGAAGTTTATTGTGACAGCCACAGATTACTTTACCCGATGGTCTGAATCTGCCACGTTAAGAACTGTCAACACCAGTCAGGTAATTTCTTTTCTAAATTTGAATATTATCACTTGTTTTGGTATCCCTGATTGTGTAGTATTCGATAACGCTTCTTACTTTTCCTCTCTTGAGATGAGGGAGTTCGCTTTGGAAAAATGAATTAAATTGAAGTATTTTGCTAGTTATTGACCCCAGGGCAACAGATTGGCAGAATGAACAAGTAAGAACTTGATTAAAATCATCAAGAGAACGGTGGATAAAAATCACAAAAAATGGCATAATGCACTGTTAAACACGCTGTGGGATGATAGGGTAACGCCAAAAGATGTTGTAGGTAACTCCTTCTTTTTTCTTGTTTATGGCAGAGAAGCAATTCTGCCACCTCACATCCTTCTTCCTTCACTATAGTTGTCGCAGAAAATCCAAGAAGAAGATTGTCCCCCTCTGGAAAGCTGAATTAACACTTTGATGAAGCTAGAAGAGGTAAGAGCCCAAGATAAACGTAAGTTAGATCAGCATCAACTATTGGTCAAAAGCTGGTTCGATTCTAACTCTGCTTCTGATAGGAATTTTGAAGTAGGTGACCTCGTCTTGAAATGGGAAAAACCACATGAGGGAAAGGGAGAGCACACAAAATTTCAAAATTTATGGCTTGGACCATTTTTAATTGCTGAAAAGTTGGGTCCCAGTTCTTTTCAATTGCAATATCTAGAAGGATGGCTTGACACCTATCCGGTGAATGGCCAAGCCCTGAAAAGATACTTTGCTTGATGACAACCCTTGTATATTATGTACATATTTTGCTTTGTTTGCTTTTGTTTTTTATTTCCCCTTTGAGTTTATCAGTTTGTGTTTTTAGAAATACACATACCTGTATACTGAGCTATTCAGAAAGAGAAAACAGAAAACTCCTTCCCTGAAATAACTACTAAGAAATTTGTATAAACATCAATGGTATATTTCTGAAAATCATATCTGTGATTGGAAAAAAGTCTGTTGTTTGAAAGAAGTTGACTGATTTCGATCTCTGAGTAAAGCTTGTCATGATCATCTTTTATCTTTTTACATTTTCCCTATTCCTTAAGGGAATGACTCAGAAGATGTCTCCCTGCCATAGAAGGTTGTTTTTGTAAATGAAACATCTTTGGATATTAATAAAGGACAGTTCTAAAAAATTCTGATGAGGTCTGAAAAAATATGTTAAAATATCATGATTTTCAGCGTCACCCCACTCAACTATATATCTTTGAAGAAAAACAAAACAAAATAAATTATTAATAGAGCTGTGGGAAGTGATTGTAAACCCACCGGGATGCTGAACAGGTCTGTTGGCAGTGGGTAAATGCATGCATGATGCAAAGACAACTTCGCCAGGGTACTGAACAGGCCCACTGGCAGCAAAGCAATGTCGGGTCTATGAAAATTTGCAAATAAGAAACCTCTTAACCATAAAATGTCCTTTATTCTGATCTAGAACTTCTTGGGAGGATATAGACGTCAGAGTGGGTTAAATGGCAACCGTGTCGAGGCTATGGATGCCTGCTGGCAGCAGTGTCTCTGTCAACAGTATTGGAGATTTTATCTTTAATATTGTGATTCACTAGTCTTAAGACTGTTATCAGTTTTCATCTTTTAAAACACTGCTGGAATAGCTGGTTAATCATGATGTTTATACGATTTTCTGGTTGTTATTTTTGAGTTGGAATTATCTTTGCTGTCCTAATCTGAATTTGTTCTTTTGGAAGAGATAACTGCTTCTACCAGTGTGTCACCATTGTTGGCAGCCAATTCACATTTTTCTACTGTCTTATAAGCTTCCTACACCAGTGTTTTGCAAACCTTGATTTTTCATCGTAATTCTCAAATAAATGACACTTTTATTTTTGTGTTATTTACAAACTTACCTTCATTCTTGTTTTCACGACTGTAAGCATGAAAACTTGGTCTTCCGAAGATGCATTAAAATGATTATTGAATTGTCGCTATCATTCTTGTCGATATTCCCATTGCGTTTACATTTTATTTATCATTATACAGTTGGAAAAGCCTTTGGATCTGTACTCATTTGAACACTCTTTGATTGATTATGTAGTTTTGCTTCATAAGTGATTGAGTTTGTGATACATTGGTGATTGGATTTACATGTTATTTGATCAATTTATTTGGCACATTAGTATACAAATGCATTGGCACATTGGTTAAACACTTGGTATTGGTTTCGATTCATATGTTTGATTAAAAAAAAAAAAAAAAAACTATGGTACAACGTTTGATCGCGCGAATGGTTTATCTACTTACCAAAGGTTTCAATTGATTGATTGAAGTGGCATAGTTGTAACACATATGCTTTATGATTTGAATAGTTGAAAGTGTCAGCAGTTGTATCATGGTAATGATTACTCTGCATGGAAGAAATAGCTCCACCACCTTCGCACGATGTCATTAATGTTCACCCTATCCCTATTTCACCTCTGCTAGCATCAGGTAAGCCTATGAGCATTCTGCTCCTATGAATTGAGTGGAATGGTAGTCAAGCCTTGCTACTGCTCGACAATGCTCGAAAATATTTACAAGATAATGGTTGGGTCACGTTTGTACAGAGGTTTGAGGGTTTTAATCTATTTGTTGCACAACAGTTTGCCCTGACTTTTCATGGGTGTAGGGCCAAGATAGGTGACATTCAGCTTGAAATTAGTGAACGGTTCATTAGCTCTGCCACAAGATTATCATCCACGGGCTAGCGATGGTTTAAAAACTCTAAAGTTGAGGAGGTGTCATGGCCATTATTGTTCCTCTTGCGGAAGGTCAGATCTTGTGACAGAGGTATGCCCATTTCCATGCTTAAACCAAGGTGGCATGATCTTTTGATGGTGGTTAAACAATTCATGACCTGTGAGGGTCGGTATGGACTGGTTTTTATTTATCACCTTCGATTGTTAATGAATTTCATGGGTTATCCATTGACTATGCCATTTTATTTCTAGTGTAGTCTTTATAAAATGGCTAACAGGTTTAAATGAGAGAAAGCCGATAGTAGCTTGTTTCACCATGGCCTGATCAGACTCATCGTCATTCATCATTTAAACCTCCACTGTGATAGTTGGCAAGATTTTATCTCTCGAAATGGTTTTGATGATATAGAGCATGTCCCAATTGACAAGCCTGTGGTTAATGAAACTAAGGTCGGGCCACCCATGCCTTTCCATGTCCTATTTCCCTCTCCCAAACCCTCGTTCAACCCTGATATCGACCTACCCAATGCCTTAGCAGACAAGGTTGAGGCTATAAAAAAGCCTGTGAGTAAAAAGTTTAAAGGTAACCCTACTGTCGACGACAAAGGTAAAAAGAATGCTCGACTTATATCGAGACTAGCTTGGAATAAACCTAAACCAAGTATTGATCAAAAGCCCACATTCCTTAGTGAAGACTCGGACTCTGACATCGAACGCTTCCTAGCTAGTGAGTACCTTTACTCCCAAGGTCTGTGCTCCGAGCCACCCTATGACTTCGTTTCTAATTGGCCCCTGTGCTTAAGGAACAACCATAGTTACCCAGGGGTCAAGCTACCTAACGAAACCCTCGGTGATTTAAAGAAACCCTCACCTGCATTTTCGAAGTCCGGACAATTATCATGTGACCAATGTAATGTGTGGTTGGAATGCTACTATATCGACGTTCCCTTATTACAGTTGAAAATCAAATCATTGGAAAACCAAATTGCAGTGTTGACAAGCCAAAGTGATAAGCTTCAAGCTATTGAAAAAAGAAGAAAACCACTGGTTCCATCGTATTTAGGAATGTCGAATCGGCTACAACCTTCGTCAATTCCAAACTGTTATGACCAAGTTGTCTGCTCATCATCCAGGTATGAATTTTGATATCAATTCTGTTTTATCAATTATTTGGATTAATATAATGAATTGAGTTTGGTTTTCAAATAGCTCTGTCCATTGTTTGAAATGACTCTGTTATAGCCATATAAAAAACGGTTATGTTGTTCATCTTGTACATTGTTTTCATTTTGCTAAAATTAAAAGAAGTTATGATTTGGTTACAAGATTTGGTCGTGCCCAGTTTAGCAATTGATTGGTTTTCACTGGGTTTGATTCGTTTGTCTGATGGTTTAAGTTAACGAAATCAATGGTGTTTGCTTTTCCTTGGATTTTGTTTGTATCCAACCTGAACAGGAGGTTTTTATGCTAAAATTAGGACATGGTTATGTTTTGACTTAACATGATGTTGTTGTGATTAGATATCAACGACTCTAATTTAGTTTTTGTGATTTGATTGTTGAAATGATTGCATAGGATTGAATTGGCTTGATAAATGTGATGTACTCTATTAAATTGGAAAAACAATTCTGCTTTGCCAACATTTTCGTTTGGATTTGGATTATATCTCACCTACACAAAAGATCTCTGCGCCCAAAATCATGGAACTGTTTTGATTCACAACGACTATGTCAAACTCAAACTATTCGATTTGCCCTTGTTTTGATTGGATTGTTGCATATCTTGAGTTAGCACGATCATTTTTATGAGTTGGATCCGTATCGTAAATAGACTGGATGCTACTCTGTTGATTTTAATTTTCAAACTGAGTTTGTTAACTAAGATCGACTTATGTTATCTCTGTCCAATTCGTATGAGAAAATTCGGTTAATAGTTCGTTTTGAAATGAATTGAAGAAATGATTTCGTTGAATGTTAATCGATTTTGTCTGCCCCAATTAACAATAACAAACGATTGGACAACTCTCACAGATCCTGTTATCAATTGATTAATTTAATTATGATTTCGTTTGTGATAATTTACACACCAGTTTTGATTTGATTTGCTAATAGCATGGATCATTTGTTTATGTTAATAGAGTTATATCAATTTGAAAATGATCTTGCTTTTTTCGTATGGTTTCGATCGTGTTTTCTGTTGGTGGATGAGGCAGCATAAACGATTGCCTATGATTTGTTTAACTGTATCAATTTCGATTTGATATGAAAATGATTTCATTACTGTTCGATACGATTCTGTATACTTGAATTGGTAACAAATTGAACAGAGCATACCCATCTATGTTATCATTTGGTTGAATACGATTTAGTGTGTTCGATTTGCATACAAGTGTTGATTTCCATGATGGTTTTAGCAATCAAATATTTTTATAGTTTGAATATGTTTTTTTTTAAGATTTGCATTGATTTTTAATACGATTCTGTGTTTGATTTAGACCAGCTACATAATCGTAAGATTCTGTAGCTAGTCTTTAGAAGTAGATTTTTATCAATTTTATTAATAAAATATCCTTTTAACTTGCCTATTTTTTCTCTCTTTCAGGTACATTCTAATTGCATTGGACATGCTGTGGTAGTCTAGGAGATATTTGTGTGATACAGTTTTATTTTTAAGTTGTTAGTTTGAGTTAGAAATACAAACTTGGGATATTTTCCCCATATTTTCTGTAAACAGTTTTGATAACTTCCACAGGGATGTTTTACCCTGTGGAAGGTCTTTAAATACTTATTATATTTTGTAATAAGAAGCATCCTCACTTGTGGGAGAACCAGACTATGGATTTCTGATACATACTGAGATAACAATTAATGTTTTTTTACATCTTTCGCTTTCAATATATCAAACTTTTATTTCAAGTTTATGCATATCAGTTTGCAGTTGATTATAGACTACTTTAGCTATCATAATATATTGCAGGATGATATGATTTGATTAATATGCTATCCATATCTGATCTCTTTCATTATTTAAATTTACATCAATTACTTGGTGTTAATTAATGAATCAGAGATTCTCTTCTTCGTTAATTGAATCATTTCGTATAGATCTTTGCATACAGGTTTATCTAACTGTGAAGATTTATAAATCACAAGATTGTTGTAGTTTTTATGTCTTGCTTGTCCTGTAATCATATTTGAAGAGCACTGCAGCTTTTTGTTTATGAGAAGCTCCTAGATAATTCGGTGCGGGTTTCCTCCCTCCGATCAGCTAAGACAGTCATTACATACAGGACAAACCTGGAGTGTTTCTTCAGGTCAGTTTGTTATTTATTTGATAGTTTATTTGTTAGTATAATTTAAGTAGTTTAGTTAGATATATGTGTAGTTTAGATTCGTAGTTAGAGTTAGTATTTTAGTTGTTTAGTTTAGTTAGTTTATGTTTTATTTCTTTTCATAAAATTATAAAATAAAAAAACAATAGCTCTCATTGTCTTAGGACATAATACAAATGAGTTTTTCAGGTTTTCATTCAAATCTGTAAATTGTAAATTTTGTACATTTTGTGAATAAGATTTATTTCTGTTAGTAGTTAGATATTTAATTTCTTAGAGTTAGCATAGGATTAGATAGTACATTGTATATAGAATATTTAGATTTGTTTTAGTTTTTTTTTTTTTTTCATTAGATTAGTTAATTTAGAGTAGTTTTGTTTTTGTTTTCTTAGGACTTAGATCAGTTAACGAAGCCGCTAAACCCGTCAGGGTGGGTTATCCCAAATGGCTTGGGTTATTAGACAACCCCGGACCAGATCCACTCTTCCAGTTGACAGACGGTCAATTTCTCCCATCAACACCGTTCTACAATCAAATCAGAAGGAGTCATTGAATACCTAATCATCTTAGTTGAGTCCTGGAATTATCCAGCTGAATTTGTGGTATTACAACCTAAAACAAAGTTGGGGGGTCACCCTCTAATTTTGGGTAGGCCTTGGCTAGCTACAACAGATG
>WSFP011429343.1:0-21843 GCA_009831015.1 Picea engelmannii | reverse complement strand
CATCTGTTGTAGCTAGCCAAGGCCTACCCAAAATTAGAGGGTGACCCCCCAACTTTGTTTTAGGTTGTAATACCACAAATTCAGCTGGATAATTCCAGGACTCAACTAAGATGATTAGGTATTCAATGACTCCTTCTGATTTGATTGTAGAACGGTGTTGATGGGAGAAATTGACCGTCTGTCAACTGGAAGAGTGGATCTGGTCCGGGGTTGTCTAATAACCCAAGCCATTTGGGATAACCCACCCTGACGGGTTTAGCGGCTTCGTTAACTGATCTAAGTCCTAAGAAAACAAAAACAAAACTACTCTAAATTAACTAATCTAATGAAAAAAAAAAAAAAACTAAAACAAATCTAAATATTCTATATACAATGTACTATCTAATCCTATGCTAACTCTAAGAAATTAAATATCTAACTACTAACAGAAATAAATCTTATTCACAAAATGTACAAAATTTACAATTTACAGATTTGAATGAAAACCTGAAAAACTCATTTGTATTATGTCCTAAGACAATGAGAGCTATTGTTTTTTTATTTTATAATTTTATGAAAAGAAATAAAACATAAACTAACTAAACTAAACAACTAAAATACTAACTCTAACTACGAATCTAAACTACACATATATCTAACTAAACTACTTAAATTATACTAACAAATAAACTATCAAATAAATAACAAACTGACCTGAAGAAACACTCCAGGTTTGTCCTGTATGTAATGACTGTCTTAGCTGATCGGAGGGAGGAAACCCGCACCGAATTATCTAGGAGCTTCTCATAAACAAAAAGCTGCAGTGCTCTTCAAATATGATTACAGGACAAGCAAGACATAAAAACTACAACAATCTTGTGATTTATAAATCTTCACAGTTAGATAAACCTGTATGCAAAGATCTATACGAAATGATTCAATTAACGAAGAAGAGAATCTCTGATTCATTAATTAACACCAAGTAATTGATGTAAATTTAAATAATGAAAGAGATCAGATATGGATAGCATATTAATCAAATCATATCATCCTGCAATATATTATGATAGCTAAAGTAGTCTATAATCAACTGCAAACTGATATGCATAAACTTGAAATAAAAGTTTGATATATTGAAAGCGAAAGATGTAAAAAAACATTAATTGTTATCTCAGTATGTATCAGAAATCCATAGTCTGGTTCTCCCACAAGTGAGGATGCTTCTTATTACAAAATATAATAAGTATTTAAAGACCTTCCACAGGGTAAAACATCCCTGTGGAAGTTATCAAAACTGTTTACAGAAAATATGGGGAAAATATCCCAAGTTTGTATTTCTAACTCAAACTAACAACTTAAAAATAAAACTGTATCACACAAATATCTCCTAGACTACCACAGCATGTCCAATGCAATTAGAATGTACCTGAAAGAGAGAAAAAATAGGCAAGTTAAAAGGATATTTTATTAATAAAATTGATAAAAATCTACTTCTAAAGACTAGCTACAGAATCTTACGATTATGTAGCTGGTCTAAATCAAACACAGAATCGTATTAAAAATCAATGCAAATCTTAAAAAAAAACATATTCAAACTATAAAAATATTTGATTGCTAAAACCATCATGGAAATCAACACTTGTATGCAAATCGAACACACTAAATCGTATTCAACCAAATGATAACATAGATGGGTATGCTCTGTTCAATTTGTTACCAATTCAAGTATACAGAATCGTATCGAACAGTAATGAAATCATTTTCATATCAAATCGAAATTGATACAGTTAAACAAATCATAGGCAATCGTTTATGCTGCCTCATCCACCAACAGAAAACACGATCGAAACCATACGAAAAAAGCAAGATCATTTTCAAATTGATATAACTCTATTAACATAAACAAATGATCCATGCTATTAGCAAATCAAATCAAAACTGGTGTGTAAATTATCACAAACGAAATCATAATTAAATTAATCAATTGATAACAGGATCTGTGAGAGTTGTCCAATCGTTTGTTATTGTTAATTGGGGCAGACAAAATCGATTAACATTCAACGAAATCATTTCTTCAATTCATTTCAAAACGAACTATTAACCGAATTTTCTCATACGAATTGGACAGAGATAACATAAGTCGATCTTAGTTAACAAACTCAGTTTGAAAATTAAAATCAACAGAGTAGCATCCAGTCTATTTACGATACGGATCCAACTCATAAAAATGATCGTGCTAACTCAAGATATGCAACAATCCAATCAAAACAAGGGCAAATCGAATAGTTTGAGTTTGACATAGTCGTTGTGAATCAAAACAGTTCCATGATTTTGGGCGCAGAGATCTTTTGTGTAGGTGAGATATAATCCAAATCCAAACGAAAATGTTGGCAAAGCAGAATTGTTTTTCCAATTTAATAGAGTACATCACATTTATCAAGCCAATTCAATCCTATGCAATCATTTCAACAATCAAATCACAAAAACTAAATTAGAGTCGTTGATATCTAATCACAACAACATCATGTTAAGTCAAAACATAACCATGTCCTAATTTTAGCATAAAAACCTCCTGTTCAGGTTGGATACAAACAAAATCCAAGGAAAAGCAAACACCATTGATTTCGTTAACTTAAACCATCAGACAAACGAATCAAACCCAGTGAAAACCAATCAATTGCTAAACTGGGCACGACCAAATCTTGTAACCAAATCATAACTTCTTTTAATTTTAGCAAAATGAAAACAATGTACAAGATGAACAACATAACCGTTTTTTATATGGCTATAACAGAGTCATTTCAAACAATGGACAGAGCTATTTGAAAACCAAACTCAATTCATTATATTAATCCAAATAATTGATAAAACAGAATTGATATCAAAATTCATACCTGGATGATGAGCAGACAACTTGGTCATAACAGTTTGGAATTGACGAAGGTTGTAGCCGATTCGACATTCCTAAATACGATGGAACCAGTGGTTTTCTTCTTTTTTCAATAGCTTGAAGCTTATCACTTTGGCTTGTCAACACTGCAATTTGGTTTTCCAATGATTTGATTTTCAACTGTAATAAGGGAACGTCGATATAGTAGCATTCCAACCACACATTACATTGGTCACATGATAATTGTCCGGACTTCGAAAATGCAGGTGAGGGTTTCTTTAAATCACCGAGGGTTTCGTTAGGTAGCTTGACCCCTGGGTAACTATGGTTGTTCCTTAAGCACAGGGGCCAATTAGAAACGAAGTCATAGGGTGGCTCGGAGCACAGACCTTGGGAGTAAAGGTACTCACTAGCTAGGAAGCGTTCGATGTCAGAGTCCGAGTCTTCACTAAGGAATGTGGGCTTTTGATCAATACTTGGTTTAGGTTTATTCCAAGCTAGTCTCGATATAAGTCGAGCATTCTTTTTACCTTTGTCGTCGACAGTAGGGTTACCTTTAAACTTTTTACTCACAGGCTTTTTTATAGCCTCAACCTTGTCTGCTAAGGCATTGGGTAGGTCGATATCAGGGTTGAACGAGGGTTTGGGAGAGGGAAATAGGACATGGAAAGGCATGGGTGGCCCGACCTTAGTTTCATTAACCACAGGCTTGTCAATTGGGACATGCTCTATATCATCAAAACCATTTCGAGAGATAAAATCTTGCCAACTATCACAGTGGAGGTTTAAATGATGAATGACGATGAGTCTGATCAGGCCATGGTGAAACAAGCTACTATCGGCTTTCTCTCATTTAAACCTGTTAGCCATTTTATAAAGACTACACTAGAAATAAAATGGCATAGTCAATGGATAACCCATGAAATTCATTAACAATCGAAGGTGATAAATAAAAACCAGTCCATACCGACCCTCACAGGTCATGAATTGTTTAACCACCATCAAAAGATCATGCCACCTTGGTTTAAGCATGGAAATGGGCATACCTCTGTCACAAGATCTGACCTTCCGCAAGAGGAACAATAATGGCCATGACACCTCCTCAACTTTAGAGTTTTTAAACCATCGCTAGCCCGTGGATGATAATCTTGTGGCAGAGCTAATGAACCGTTCACTAATTTCAAGCTGAATGTCACCTATCTTGGCCCTACACCCATGAAAAGTCAGGGCAAACTGTTGTGCAACAAATAGATTAAAACCCTCAAACCTCTGTACAAACGTGACCCAACCATTATCTTGTAAATATTTTCGAGCATTGTCGAGCAGTAGCAAGGCTTGACTACCATTCCACTCAATTCATAGGAGCAGAATGCTCATAGGCTTACCTGATGCTAGCAGAGGTGAAATAGGGATAGGGTGAACATTAATGACATCGTGCGAAGGTGGTGGAGCTATTTCTTCCATGCAGAGTAATCATTACCATGATACAACTGCTGACACTTTCAACTATTCAAATCATAAAGCATATGTGTTACAACTATGCCACTTCAATCAATCAATTGAAACCTTTGGTAAGTAGATAAACCATTCGCGCGATCAAACGTTGTACCATAGTTTTTTTTTTTTTTTTTTAATCAAACATATGAATCGAAACCAATACCAAGTGTTTAACCAATGTGCCAATGCATTTGTATACTAATGTGCCAAATAAATTGATCAAATAACATGTAAATCCAATCACCAATGTATCACAAACTCAATCACTTATGAAGCAAAACTACATAATCAATCAAAGAGTGTTCAAATGAGTACAGATCCAAAGGCTTTTCCAACTGTATAATGATAAATAAAATGTAAACGCAATGGGAATATCGACAAGAATGATAGCGACAATTCAATAATCATTTTAATGCATCTTCGGAAGACCAAGTTTTCATGCTTACAGTCGTGAAAACAAGAATGAAGGTAAGTTTGTAAATAACACAAAAATAAAAGTGTCATTTATTTGAGAATTACGATGAAAAATCAAGGTTTGCAAAACACTGGTGTAGGAAGCTTATAAGACAGTAGAAAAATGTGAATTGGCTGCCAACAATGGTGACACACTGGTAGAAGCAGTTATCTCTTCCAAAAGAACAAATTCAGATTAGGACAGCAAAGATAATTCCAACTCAAAAATAACAACCAGAAAATCGTATAAACATCATGATTAACCAGCTATTCCAGCAGTGTTTTAAAAGATGAAAACTGATAACAGTCTTAAGACTAGTGAATCACAATATTAAAGATAAAATCTCCAATACTGTTGACAGAGACACTGCTGCCAGCAGGCATCCATAGCCTCGACACGGTTGCCATTTAACCCACTCTGACGTCTATATCCTCCCAAGAAGTTCTAGATCAGAATAAAGGACATTTTATGGTTAAGAGGTTTCTTATTTGCAAATTTTCATAGACCCGACATTGCTTTGCTGCCAGTGGGCCTGTTCAGTACCCTGGCGAAGTTGTCTTTGCATCATGCATGCATTTACCCACTGCCAACAGACCTGTTCAGCATCCCGGTGGGTTTACAATCACTTCCCACAGCTCTATTAATAATTTATTTTGTTTTGTTTTTCTTCAAAGATATATAGTTGAGTGGGGTGACGCTGAAAATCATGATATTTTAACATATTTTTTCAGACCTCATCAGAATTTTTTAGAACTGTCCTTTATTAATATCCAAAGATGTTTCATTTACAAAAACAACCTTCTATGGCAGGGAGACATCTTCTGAGTCATTCCCTTAAGGAATAGGGAAAATGTAAAAAGATAAAAGATGATCATGACAAGCTTTACTCAGAGATCGAAATCAGTCAACTTCTTTCAAACAACAGACTTTTTTCCAATCACAGATATGATTTTCAGAAATATACCATTGATGTTTATACAAATTTCTTAGTAGTTATTTCAGGGAAGGAGTTTTCTGTTTTCTCTTTCTGAATAGCTCAGTATACAGGTATGTGTATTTCTAAAAACACAAACTGATAAACTCAAAGGGGAAATAAAAAACAAAAGCAAACAAAGCAAAATATGTACATAATATACAAGGGTTGTCATCAAGCAAAGTATCTTTTCAGGGCTTGGCCATTCACCGGATAGGTGTCAAGCCATCCTTCTAGATATTGCAATTGAAAAGAACTGGGACCCAACTTTTCAGCAATTAAAAATGGTCCAAGCCATAAATTTTGAAATTTTGTGTGCTCTCCCTTTCCCTCATGTGGTTTTTCCCATTTCAAGACGAGGTCACCTACTTCAAAATTCCTATCAGAAGCAGAGTTAGAATCGAACCAGCTTTTGACCAATAGTTGATGCTGATCTAACTTACGTTTATCTTGGGCTCTTACCTCTTCTAGCTTCATCAAAGTGTTAATTCAGCTTTCCAGAGGGGGACAATCTTCTTCTTGGATTTTCTGCGACAACTATAGTGAAGGAAGAAGGATGTGAGGTGGCAGAATTGCTTCTCTGCCATAAACAAGAAAAAAGAAGGAGTTACCTACAACATCTTTTGGCGTTACCCTATCATCCCACAGCGTGTTTAACAGTGCATTATGCCATTTTTTGTGATTTTTATCCACCGTTCTCTTGATGATTTTAATCAAGTTCTTACTTGTTCATTCTGCCAATCTGTTGCCCTGGGGTCAATAACTAGCAAAATACTTCAATTTAATTCATTTTTCCAAAGCGAACTCCCTCATCTCAAGAGAGGAAAAGTAAGAAGCGTTATCGAATACTACACAATCAGGGATACCAAAACAAGTGATAATATTCAAATTTAGAAAAGAAATTACCTGACTGGTGTTGACAGTTCTTAACGTGGCAGATTCAGACCATCGGGTAAAGTAATCTGTGGCTGTCACAATAAACTTCTGTTATTGTGAGGACGGGGGGTTGATTGGACCTATGATATCAAGGCCCCACTACTGAAAAGGAGAGTCTACTGAAACGGTCTGCAAAGGAAAGGATGGTTTTTGTAACCACCCTAATGCTTTCTAACAAATGATATACTTACGACACAAGGCATGGGCGTCTATAAAAAGTGTTGGCCAGTAATAACCAGCTCTTAAAACCTTATGAGAAGTGGTGTCACCACCAAAATGACCACCAGATTTTCCTGCATGCAACTCTAGCAAGACTTTTTTTGCTTTGTCTTTTTCGAGACAACGCATAAGTACGCCGTCAAAACTTTGACGAAACATGATACCATTAACCAAATGAAAGGAGGCATACTTTAATCTTAACGCTCTTATTTTAGTGGGATCCAGGTGATGGGGGGATGACCCATGTTCAAGACAAAATCTTATATCGTCATACCAAGGACTAAGAGGGTTTTGTACGCAACAGATTAGATTTTGATCGTGTCGTCCTAGGTTTGATGTATCACTTTCTTCTTGTTGTCCTGCTGCTGAATAAACAACTAAATTGCATCACCCTTGGCCTCTCACTATCTGAGCTGGGGTGATTTCTAAGTCATACTCTTGCAAGGAGGTGACCCAGTTACCCCTCTTTTCACCTAGTTCCTTTTGCACTAACAGGTTCCTGACGGTCAGGTAAGGGACAATAACTTTCGTCCTTGACTTCAAAAGATAGGACTGGAAGTGCTTGACTGCTTTGAAAACAACATAGGCTTGCCGATCTACCACTGGGTAATTAAGTTCAGTGCCTTTGAAAGAAGAGCTCATAAAGGCAATGTTTAAATCATTGTTCTCGACATTCTTTTGGGTTAGGATGGCGGCATAGGAACGGTCAGAAGAAAAAGTTTAGAGTGTAAAGTCTTGAGAAAAATCGGGGCTCATGAGAGACGGAGCATATATTATGGCCTTCTTTATTGCATTAAAAGCTTGATTTTATAGGGGTCCCCAGTGATATTGGGTGTCTTTCTTAATTAAATTCTGCAAAGGCCTGACCATTTCGGAGAAGCTGGGGACGAATCTCCTCACGAAGTTAATCTGGCCTAAGAAAGATTGCATAAATTTTTTGGATGTAGGAGGGGGAAGTTTCACGATGAATTGAGTCTTTTTGGGATCGATAATCATCCCTTCGCTTGACACAATAAATCCTAAGATTTTACCCTGCTCTACTGCAAAGATGGATTTTTTAGGATTCAAGGAGATGTCGTATTTATGACATCATTGTAGAATGGCTCCTAAGTGAGCTAGATGATCGGTTTTGTATTTAGAAAATACAGTGACATCATCTACATAAACTACGACAGACTGATTGATTAAGCCTCAGAAAGAAATGTCCATTGCTCTCTGGAAAGTGGCACCAACATTAATCAATCCAAAGGTCATTTTTCGATAAGCATAAGTGCCCCATGGGGTACAAAAGGTGGTTTTAAGTTAGCCTGGTGGAGACATCAGGACTTGGTTATATCCTGAGAAACCATCTAGTAAGGATATCCTCTCTGAACTAGATACCTGTTGAAGGATCTGTTCCATGGGTGGGACAGGATAGTTGTCTTTATCAGACGCTCTATTAAGGTTTCGAAAATCGACACAAAGTCAGATTTCCCCACTTTTCTTTCGGACTAGGACAAGGTTAGAAACCCATTGAGTGTGCCTAACGGGAAATATTATCTTAGCATTTAGGAGCTTATTCAATTCTTTTTGAACGGTCAGTTCGATCTTAGGGTGCATTTTTCTCAATTTTTGTTGGAAGGGTAAGGTTTGGGGTTTCATAGGAATGACATGATATATGATGTTAGGGTCAAAAGTTTTAAGTTCATCATACGTCCATGCAAAGACATCTTTAAATTCTTTGAACAATTTAATAAATGCAACTTTTTCTTGTTGAGAACATCCTACCCATAGATTAATGCACTGTGGATTGTCCTTAGTTCCTAAGTTTACCTTTTCATAAGATAACGAGGAACTATTGGTTTTACAATTGACCGACTTTTTAAATTTATCTTGAAGATCATAAAACTTCTCTAATCTAACTACAGATTTAGGGATCGAGTTTACCATGTCCGATGAAGATTCAGGAGTTCTCAGATCTGGTATTACCATGAAATCGCGCAAATTGTCGTCATGTGTGTGTTCGTCTATCACTGCGCCTTGGAAAGTTTCTTCCATGTGCAAAAAGCTAATAATTTGTTGATCATCGTCAAATACTCTCTAGTTCATGATGTTGTCAGGAACGGATGGTCGGAACAATAGCTCGATGGAGAATGCATCAGGGGACAAGCCTTCTGCAGGAAAGAGTTTAGAAGCTACATTAGCTAATAAATCTGCTTCAACATTATTAAATCTAGGAATGGAATTTATATTGAAAGCAGAAAATTTATTCATTAAATTCCATACCTCAGACTGGTAGCTTTTAAGATGTGGAGACAGATAGTGGATAGAATCTCTTACCTGTCTAACCACTATTTCAGAGTCGCCAAAGACAACCAAATTTTGAATGTTCATATCTAAAGCTTTTCTGAGACCTTGCAGTAAAGCCTCATATTCTGCAGTGTTATTAGTACATTCAAATTCTAGCCTACATGAAATCAATGTTTTGTTACCTGCCGAATCGATAATGACACAGCTTGTGCTAGATCCTTCTTTGGACTTTGACCTGTCAAAATAAAGAGACCAAATTTGATTTCCATCGGGTACATGAGACCGTTGCATGGAAGTTTTTGGTTGCATATATGCTACAATCTCAGACTGTTGTTCTGGATTGGTGATAGTTGAAGCCTCGGCCATGAAATTTTCGAAAAAGGTGTCCATCCCTTGTACTTCGGGTGAATCAGCAGAAGGTGTAAATGGTTCATTTGGATCGTTAAAATATGTGACTGTGAACTTAAGGTAGTGTTCACGATTTACCTTGATCTTGTTAGGATTTCCATTCTTTGGAAGCCATAGATGAGACCAATCCGTCGCGAAATAACCGTGTAGCTGCTCCGACTAGTCCCTACTTAAAAATAGACCATACACTTCTGGAATATCCACAACAATTATATCAATGACTTGATGAACCTTGGGGTTAAACGATAATCTTATAAGAACATTTTTTTAGTTCGCCTATAACTTTAACATTGGTCAGATCAAGTTGTATGATTTTCAAGGTGGAGGGTTCAACTTCGGCATTAATATTCTGGAAAACAGACCATGGCATCACAGTAGATGATGCTCCTGAGTCTACCATACAATTGTGCATATTTCTATTAAAGTTTTCAAAGGTTAACAAAAATGGAGGTACATTTTTGTGAGTACTAAGAGTGGTAGCTTGTGGCTTCTTACTCGCAGTTTATAAAGCTACTTTATCTACATTATTTACATTATTTACATTACTTACATTACTTATAGGAAGGCTTCCTTTATCTTGAGGATCAGGGTTGTTTTTAGTGGAAGTCTTTTGAGGAACCTTGTTTTGCACAACCTTGTTACCACTTGAATTACCATTTTGGCCATTCTCTGAGATATTTTGTAACATTTTTTGTAGCAGAAATGGAAATTTCAATAACTCATAAACAAAAATGTTAGGTCTCAAATTTTTAAGATCTTCAACTACATCATAATCTAAGTTGGGATACACATTACTCTGTTTAGTCTCAACTGATTAGATTGCTTTGGAGGCGAAGTTGTAGTATTTTCGACAGAAGTCTTACTCCTAGTATTATAGGGATGCACTGTCTCGAAGTTAGCTTGAAAGATGATATTCGAGAAGTGCCCAAAAATGTTTGGAGAAGACTCCTCTTCTTGAAATATCTCTTGTTCAACTACCTCCTCAGGAATCTCAGGAGGGACCAAGTTATCTTGGGCTTCTAGAATCATTTGAAGGGTGCATTGTAGACTTTCTAGATTAAGGCCTTCGGTAGTTGGATTAGGTCGGTTGGTAGGAAAAGGCTTCCAGAACGGGGGTTTGTAAGGTCCTTTGCTTGAGGAAGCTTCTTCGGTCTACCTTTTCAAGTCTATAACTTGATTTGACAGTTTTTGAACAACTTTAGTTAAGTTTTCTAAATCAGAGCTTTCAGGTTGTGTTTTACTTTGACTAGGTCTGGGGAGGAGTTTTATCTTCTTTTTGGAAGAAGAACTAGTCTCTGTTTCGTTTCTAGTAGAGTATTTAATACTAAGTATGTCTTTTTCAATTTGGCTAGCCTCTTCGAAGGCTTCTATCAACGTGTATTTCTTATATCCTTTAACCCAAATAGCTATACTTTGATGCAAAGCTTTACTGTAGTAATCTATTATAAGATTCTTGGCAGGCATGGAATCTGCAGGGATTCGGTTTTTAAGTGTTAAGAATCTTTGATTAAAGTCTTTAACCTTTTCTTTTGGGTTCATTCTTAAGCTATAAAGGTCCATGACTAGAACTTCCAGAGGCTTACTGTCTCCGAACTTTTCCAAAAAGCATGAATCAAACTTTTTCCAAGACATGATGGTATGGGGTTGTGGGGAAAAGTACCATGTAGATGCATTGCCCTCGAAAGTATAGGGGAACAACCTACAGACAATGTCTTCATGTTTGACATTGCGGAGTCTTATGGCTAACATAAAAATTTTAATGTGATATTCAACGATCTGTTTTAAGTCAGGATCAAACTTGGGAAGCCATTTCTCCGGATGTTTAAGTAAAGGATGATGAGCTCCAGGTACAACTACGGAATCCTGATCAAGCCAAGGTCTAGCAAGATTGTTCTAGTTTTCCATCGGTGTAGTTGGTGTGGAAGGTTGAGAAGGGGGACTTCCTTTGTCTGAAGAGTCTCCTCCAAAAGAGGAAGGAGATGATGGAGGTGGTGAAGGAGGTATCCCAGATCCTCCTGCTGCAGGATTTAGGATTGGATCTGAAGGATTCACAGTAAGGTTAGTGCCTCCTAATTGTTCTCTGATATCAGATAAATTCAAAGGTTGGTCCAACAGATGGTTAGGTTGCCTCAAATGGGCTAAGGCACTATGAGTTCTTATAAGAGATTGACGGACAATCTCTTGTATATCACCACCTGTAGGATTATGGATTGTTAGCTCAACTATGATCCGTGGATCTTTGGTTGATGTGGTTGTTGTTTGAAGGGGAATATTATCGTTTGAATGGCTTCTAGTCACTATAGGTGAGTGATTAGGTGGTGGAGGAGTCTTACGACCGCCTCCTGCCATTAATTAATTTCAGGCCCTCCTTCTAGCGCCATTTGTTGACGGGAAAAATTGATCGTCCGTCAACTGGAAGAGTGGATCCGGTCCGGGTTTTTCTAATAACCCAAACCATTTGGGATAACCCACCCTAACGGGTTTAGCGAATCCATTAGCCGATCTAAGTCCTAAGAAAACGAAAAGAAAACTACTCTAAATTAACTAATCTAACTAAAAAAAAAACAAACTAAAACAAATCTAACTATTCTATATACAATCTACTATCTAATACTATGTTAACTCTAAGAAATTAAATATCTAACTACTAACAGAAATAATTCTTATTCACAAAATGTACAAAATTTACAATTTACAGATTTGAATGAAAACCTGAAAAATTCATTTGTATTATGTCCTAAGAGAGAGAGAGCTCTTGTTTTTTGATTTTATAATTTTATGAAAAGAAATAAAACATAAACTAACTAAACTAAACAACTAAAATACTAACTCTAACTATGAATCTAAACTACACATATATCTAACTAAACTACTTAAATTATACTAACAAATAAACTATCAAATAAATAACAAACTGACCTAAAGAAACGCTCCAGGTTTGTCATGTATGTAATGACTGTCTTAGCTGATCGGAGGGAGGAAACCCGCACCGAATTATCCAAGAGATTCTCGTAAACAAAAAGCTATAGTTCTCTTCAAATATGATTACAAGACAAACAAGACATAAAAACTACAACAATCTTGTGATTTATAAATCTTCACAGTTATATAAACCTGTATGTAAAGATCTATACGAAATGATTCAATTAACGAAGAAGAGAAATCTGGGATTCATTAATTGAAACCAAGTAATTGCTATACTTTTAAATAATGAAAGAGATCAGATATGGATAGAATATTAATCAAATCATATCATCCTGCAATAGATTATGATAGTTAAAGTAGTCTATAATCAACTGCAAACTGATATGCATAAACTTGAAACAAAATTTTGATATATTGAAAGCGAAAGATGTAACAAAACATCAACTTTCGTCTCAGTTTGTATCAGAAATCCATAGCCTGGTTCTCCCACAAGTGAGGATGCTTCTTATTACAAATAATAATAAGTATTTAAAGACCTTCCACAGGGTAAAACATCCCTGTGGAAGTTATCAAAACTGTTTACAGAAAATCTGGGGAAAATATCCCAAGTTTGTATTTCTAACTCAAACTAACAACTTAAAAATAAAACGGTATCACACAAATATCTCCTAGACTTCCACACCATGTCCAATGCAATTCGAATGTACCTGAAAGAGAGAAAAAATAGGCAAGTTAAAAGGATATTTTATTAATAAAATTGATAAAAATCTACTTCTAATGACTAGCTACAGAATCTTACGATTCTATAGCTGGTCTAAATCAAACACAAAATCATATTAAAAATAAATGCAAATCTTAAAAATAACATATTCAAACTATAAAAATATTTGATTGCTAAAAACAACATGGAAATCGACACTTGTATGCAAATCCAACACACAAAATTGTATTCAACCAAATGATAACAGAGGTGGGTACGCTCTATTCAATTCATTACCAATTCAAGTATACAAAATCGTATCAAATAGTAATGAAATCGTTTTCATATCAAATCGAAATAGATACAGTTAAACAAATCATAGGCAATCGTTTATGTTGCCTCATCCACCAACAGGAAACACGACCGAATCCATACGAAAACAACAAGATCATTTTCAAATTGATATAACTGTATTAACAGAAACAAACGATCCATGATATTAGCGAATAAAATCAAAACTGGTGTGTAAATTATCACAAACGAAATCATAATGAAAATAATCGATTGATAACAAGATCTGTGAGAGTTGTCTAATCATTTGGTATTGCTAATTGGGGTAGACAAAATCGATTAACATTCAACGAAATCATTTCTTGAATTCATTTCAAAACGAACTATTAACTGAATTTTCTCATACGAATTCGACAGACATAACATAAGTCGATCTGAGTTAACAAACTCGTTTTGAAAATTAAAATCAACAGAGTAGCATCCAGTCTATTTTCGATATGGATCCAACTCATAAAAATGATCGTGCTAACTCAAGATATGCAACAATCCAATCAAAACAAGGGCGAATCGAACAGTTTGAGTTTGACATAGTCGTTGTGAATCAAAACAGTTCCATGATTTTGGGCGTAGAGATCTTTTGCGCAGGTGAAAATGTTGGCAAAGCATAATCGTTTTTCCAATTTAATAGACTACATCACCTTTATCAAGCCAATTCAATCCTATGAAATCGTTTCAACAATCAAATCACAAAAACTAAATTAGAGTCGTTGATATCCAATGACAACAACATCATGTTAAATCAAAACAGAACTGTGTCCTAATTTTAGCGTAAAAACCTCCTGTTCAGGTTGGATACAAACAAAATCCAAGCGAAAGAAAACACCATTTATTTCGTTAACTTAAACCAACAAACAAACGAATCAAACCCAGTGAAAACCAATCAATTGCTAAACTGGGCACGACCAAATCGTGTAACCAAATCATAACTTCTTTTAATTTTAGCAAAACGAAAACAATGTACAGGATGAACAACATAACCGTTTTTGATATGGCTATAACAGAGTCATTTTGAACAATGGACAAAGCTATTTGAAAACCAAACTCAATTCATTATATTAATCCAAACAATTGATAAAACATAATTGATATCAAAATTCATACCTGGATGATGAGCAGACAACTTGGTCATAACAATTTGGAATTGATGAAGGCTGTAGTCGATTCGACATTCCTAAATATGATGGAACTAGTGGTTTTCTGCTTTTTGTCAATAGCTTGAAGCTTATCCCTTTGGCTTGTCAACACTGCAACCTAGTTTTCCAATGATTTGATTTTCAACTATAATAAGGGAACGTCGATATAGTAGCATTCCAACCACACATTACATTGGTCACATGATGACTGTCTGGGCTTCAAAAATGCAGGTGAGGGTTTGTTTAAATCACTGAGGGTTTCGTTAGGTAGCTTCATCCCTGGGTAACTAGGGTTGTTCCTTAAGCACGGGGGAAAATTAGAAACAAAGTCATAGGGTGGCTCAGAGCACAGACCTTGGGATTAAGGGTACTCACTAGCTAGGAAGCATTCGATGTCAGAGTCCGAGTCTTCACTGAGGAATATGGACTTTTGATCAATACTTGGTTTAGGTTTATTCTGAGCCAGTCTCGATATAAGTCGAGCATTCTTTTTACCTTTGTCGTCGACAGTAGGGTTACCTTTAACCTTTTTACTCACAGGCTTTTTTATAGCCTCAACATTGTCTACTAAGGCGTCATGTAGGTTGATACCAGGGTTGAACGAGGTTTTGGGAGAGGGAAATAGGACATGGAAAGGCACGGGTGGCCCAACCTTAGCTTCATTAACCACGAGCTTGTCAATTTGGATAGGCTCTGTATCAGCAAAACCATTTTGAGAGATAAAATCTTGCCAACTATCACCTTGGAGGTTTAAATGATGAACGACGATGAGTCTGATCAAGCGATGGTGAAACAAGCTATTGTCGGCCTTCTCTCATTTAAACCTCTTAGCCATTTTATAAAGACTACGCTGGAAATAAAATGGCATATTCAATGGATAACCCATGAAATTCATTAATAGTCGAAGGTGATAAATAAAAACTAGTACATACGGACCCTCACATGTCACGAATTGTTTAAACACCATCATAGATCATGCCACCTTGGTTTAAGCGTGGAAATGGGCATACCTCTGTCACAGGATGTGACCTTCCACGAGAGGAACAATAATGGCCATGACACCTCTTCAACTTTAGAGTTTTTAAACCATCGTTGGCCCGTGGCTACTAATCCTGTGGCAGATCTAATGAACTCTTCACTGATTTCAAGTTGAATGTCACCTATCTTGGCCCTACACCCATCAAAAGTCAGGGCGAATAGTTGTGCAACAAATAGATTAAAACCCTCAAACCTCTGTACAAACGTGAGCCAACCATTATGTTGTAAATCTTTTCGGGTGTGGTCGAGCAGTAGCAAGGCTTGACTACCGTTCGGCTCAATTCACACCACCAGTGCCATGGAGAAGAGAACACGATGAGCGATGTGAACGAGCCAGGGTTTGAACGTAGCATACACAGGAGCATAATTCTCATAGGCTTACCTGATGCTAGCAGAGGTGAAACAGGGATAGGGTGAACATTAATGACATCGTGCGAAGGTGGTGGAGCTATTTCTGCCATGCAGAATAGTCATTACCATGGTACAATCACCGACACTTTCAACTATTCAAATCATAACCCATATGTGTTACAACTATGCCACTTCAATCAATCAATCAAAACCTTTGTTAAATGGATAAACCATTCGCACGATCAAAAGTTGTACCATAGTTTTTTTTTTTTTTAAATCAAACATATGAATTGAAACCAATACCAAGTGTTTGATGAAATGATTCACACCAAGGGTTTAACCAATGTGCCAATGCGTTTGTATACCAATGTGCCAAATAAATTGATCAAATAACATGTAAATCCAATCACCAATGTATCACAAACTCAATCACTTATGAAACGAAACTACATAATCAATCAAAGAGTGTTCAAATGAGTACAGATCCAATGGTTTTGCCAACTGTATAATGATAAATAAAATGTAAACGCAATGGGAATATCGACAAGAATGATAACGACAATTCAATAATGATTTTAATGTGGATTCGGAAGACCAAGTTTTCACGCTTACAGTCGTGAAAACAAGAACGAAGGTAAGTGTGTAAATAACGCAAAAATAAAATTGTCGTTTATTTGAGAATTGCGACGAAAAATTAAGGTTTTCAAAACACTGGTGTAGGCAGCTTATAAGATAGTAGAAAAATGTGAATTGGCTGCCAAAAAATGGTCATCTAATTCTAGAATGGTTGGGGTATCTCTGATTTCATTCTTCAGTTGTAACAGTTGTGAAGTTTCAAGAATCATAATATTGATAGCAGCGCCTAAGTCTACCAGAACTCGAGGAATTATTGTTTTTCTAATTTGCACTGTGACAGTAGGATGGTCGGGATCACCATATTTAACTTGAGGAGATTTACTCGACATTAGTGCAGACAAATCACCCATGACATGAACTGTGAGGGGATCTTTAGTTTTCCTACCAAGTTTCTTAACACAAATGTCTCACATAGTTCTGGCATAAATTGGTACATCTCTTAGTGCTTGTAATAGTGGAATTTTAACATAGATATTTTGTAATTCCCCTAGAAGATTGAAAGAAGGTGGCTCAAGAGTTTTAGTCAAAGCTAAACACTCAGGGAATGGTGGTTATGTTGTTTCAGCAACAATGTTTGAGGACGATTGTACCTCTTCAGGTAAATCGTTCTTTTTTATCTCTTCTTTATCGGAATTAGAGGAGGTAACATCATCAATGATAGGTTCTACTATTTTCCTAGATCGTAAATGAATATCATTGCATTGTGCAGGGAAAAGAGAAAGTATAGGTTAGTTTTGAATATCAATGTACTACACAGCCTTATTATTGGGGTTAGGGTTAGGTTGTATAGGTAGTTGGGGCCTCATCATTTGATTATTCGGTGGAGTACCGGATGGTAAAGAGAGTGGTTGTTGAACTTATGATTGAAATTGAGGAAATTGATTTGGGAATGAGGGTTATTGACCTCTCCAATTTGGATTCCATTGGTTAAGGTAAGGTTGTTGTTGTGAAGGCCAAGGTGTCCATATTGTTGGGTCTACAAAGGGAGGGTTTGTTTGTTGCATGGGTGGGTAATTCATTTGATTTAAAGGAGGGTAATTTGCTTGACTAAAAGAAGGATAATTATTCCAACGATTAGAATATGTAAATGGAATATTAGGATTCATACCTTGTCCCCATGGTTTCCATTGCCTTCTCTGTGTCAATAGATAGACAGCTTCAACTTCTTCATCGGTTGGTTGTAATGTTGCTTTGATTCCTGTTAAAGAAGGGCATTATTGAGTTTCATGATCCTTATCACAAATGGTGCAAATTGGCTTTTTGTCCAATGGGCATTCCCTTCGTGGGTGCTTATCTCTGCATTTGGAACAAAACATGGACAAAGCTACTTCTTCTTTAGCTTGTTTCTTTTGAATCTGCAAGGTGTCAATTTGTGAAGCAAAAGAACTTAACATTTCAGTTTTAAATTCCTCAAGTAGATTACCTATTTCGGCTCTTGCTGCTCCTCCACTGGCTGATTTTTGAACTCTTGAAAATGTGGTATCCTTTTTGTTTGATCTATTCCTTGAAGCTCCTCTTGAACATCTTTTACAAAGGTTAACAATTTCATCATAAGATTCTTTAGATATGTCCCATTTTCCAAGCATATTCAGCTTATCTAGACAATCATCCCTTACTCCTTTCAATAATATTGTTTTAAGAATATCTTTACTTACATCGGGGTGACTGGATCTTTGTAGATTATACTGCAGGCTTTCCACAAAGTCCTCCATATTTTCATCCTCTTTCTGTATAATCTTGAATAGTTCCTCTCTTTTTTCTCTTGTTCGGCAATAGTCTTGATATTTGTGCAGAAATTTCTATTTCATCTGATCCCATGTTGTGATTACATGACCTCCAAGACTCATGAACCATCTTAATGCATTTCCCTTTAATTTTGTTGGGAATAGCTTTATTTTTTGAGCATTGGAAATGTAATCATAACTTCTGCATAATATGTCAAAATCGAAAAGGAATTCATTAGGATCTTCAGAAGATAAACCATGAAAGTTAGGTAAAGCTGAAAGTGTAATATTCTTCATGGGAGCTACTCCTCTAGGAATATCACCAATAGGAAATCCTAAGGTAGAAAATGAGTTTTCATCATTTACCTCTACTTCAAGACCTACCTATTCTTCATGGTGTAGTTCTTCATTGTATCCATCCATGGTTTATTTTGTTTGTTCCCCTATTGCACTTACTCGATCCTCAATGTCATCTGCTGGTTTTTCAACTGTCTCCATTTCAAAGTTCGCTTGAAAGGAAGGTTGAGGCTTTGGTTTTTGAGAGCTTGGTTGTTGAGGAACAACAGATTCAGATTTTGATATAATCTGGTCGATAAAAGTCTTTCTTCCTCCTCTTCCTCTCCTCCTGCCACCTATAGGGTCAGTTTCCTTTGGGGGTCTATATCCTCTCATGCAATATTTACATCTAAAAGAAAAACGTAAATGCTTTTGAAATCTATAATTGTCGTCCCCGACAACGGCGCAAAAATGTTGGTCACTATAATTTCTTATTAATTAAAACAATCAAGTGTCACATAAATTGTCAACCCAGGGAAGTTTGTTTATTTCAAAGACAATCACACACTGTATATGTTCAATCTCAAAAGCAATCCAAAGTTGTAGTAAAAGTTACACTAATCACACCTTGGTTTAAATAAAATGAAGTTCTACTTTGATTTACAGTGAAAGCAATCTATCTATTGCAGAGTTCAAGATTCAAGGAAAATCATCATCAGAAGAATCCTGGATTACATTAAGAAACAACAACATAGGAAAAAGGAACTTTTCAGCATACTACAAAGAAGACTAACTATTCTATAACAGAGAACAGGACCCTATTCCCCAAAGTAGGAATCTTCAGCACCTGTCTCTGACTATCACACTTTCATAAAATCATTCTGCAAATAGAATTACCAATCAAAATGATTAACAATTACCAAAGGCTAACTATTCTATAATAGAGAACAGGACCCTATTCTCCAAAGTAGGAATCTTCAACACCTGTCTCTGACTATCACACTTTCATAAAATTATTCTGCAAATAGAATTACCAATCAAAATGATTAACAATTACCTAGGAATGAATTGTATGAAAACGATGTAACAATCAGTGGAAACAAAGTTTCAGCAAAACAGAGTTTTAACAAGGTATAGATAAAAACAATACTAACACACTACAGAAACTAATGGGTGAATCTTGTGAAGAAGGTGGGCCCTTTCCTTCTCACAAGATTCCCCATAAATAAAAGGAATTAAGAAGGAATACTCAGAATGATCTTTTATTCATTTGTCAAATGTGACAAGTTACAATATCAAAAGTGAACACGCTCCTTTTATGTAATTCGCTTCTAGCTAAGCCTTTTGTAATCTCCCTTCTAATGTTGATTTATTCACTATTTAAAGAGAAGAATCCTCTTAATACAATTAAGCATAAAATTACATGTGTACATACAAATCCTATTCTTAGTCTGATCAAATCTTCTATGCTAGAATAGGACATTTTGATATTCCATAGAAAAATGTTGTTACAGTAGTTGTAATGGTGTTGGCTTGAGGTACAACTATTGTAGCTAGTGTAATAGCTTATTTAATTATCTTTTCTTGTTACGGTTGTATATTGTTTCAACATCGCAAATCATAGAATGTTTCAACAACGGGATTTGCGTACTGTTTGACTGTTTTAGCAATGTGGTCTTTAAGAAACGACGAGGGTTAATGGTGTTGGCTTAAGGTACAGTTGTTGTGGCCAGTGTAACAGCTCCTTCTTGTTACTGTTGTATGTGAAATGTTGTTTCAACATCGCAAATCACGGATTGTTTCAGCAACGGGATTTGCATAGTGTTTGACTGTTTCAGCAACATGGTCTTCAAGCAACAACGATATATTAACTGCAGTCTTCAAACTGTTTTAGCAACTATATATTTCCGATTAATGGCTAAGTATGAGAGTAATGTAAAATTACATGTAAAACGAATTAAACATATAGAAAAGAGAAAAAACATTATATACCTTTGGAAAAATGGATTAAGGTGATAATTTAGGCTTAAATATGAGTGGGAAAAGGATGTAATGATAATAAAAAGTATGAGCAAAAAGGTACATTATAGTGTCCTAACAATAGGGTGTTCAACAACTTTGTGGTTTTTTCTCCTTGAAACTCTTCTCTCCGAACTCGAAGATAATTCTCTTGTTCACACCTTCACCTGCTCAATTCCCACCTGGCAGAGCTCTATAGAATATTCAACAACTATGTCTTATATTCCTTCTTTGCACAGTTTCTCCTCCAAGGTGTTTAGTAACCTTGAGGCTCCTCCTGAGTTTGAGACTATCATGGTTCCCATACCAAGACTATCAGTTGAAATTATTACAATCAGTTTTAGAAGCTAAAACATTTCATTCCAACTATTGTAAACAGTTTCTGATTGAAGGAACCCAAACTGTATAAATATTATAAGTTCCAAATGTATTAATGTTTTCAGAAGTGCAAGGGAAAAATCCTGGTTCTTTTGAACTCTATTGTAATTTTCTGAAGATGAATTGAATACATATGTAGAATCTTTTGAAGTCTCTATAAAAAGATTCTAATGGTGGTGATATGTGTTTTTTCTTCTCTCATTGTATGTATTTCCTATGTTCTTTAATTCCATTTACACTATCTTTTGTTTAAATTGGATAGTTTAAAATCCCATAATTCATCTTGTGATTATCTTGTTTTAAGCAATTTAAACTGTGTAAAATTATTCATAACTAATTCAGAATTCATTTCATTAATGCTCTGATACAATTACTTGTTTTCTTTTTCTTCTTATGCCCTAAAAACTACAATTTATAACTCAGATTGATCACCTCATTTAGCCTTTATCCTCTGGAGAGTTTTACTGGCCAGTCAGTGTGTTCATTCATTTTCAAAATTTCAACTCCATAGCCTTGAGTGTCATCCCCCTTCCTTTCCAACAAATTTATAAAAACCCACCAAAAACAATATAAACCTAGCCATTGATTTCCAAAGAAACACCAAGTGACACGAAAGATCCCTCTCTAAGATGAGTAGGCTAGTACCCAGATCTAAAGTAGGTTTGTA
>ML865787.1:8849-21843 GCA_009831015.1 Picea engelmannii | reverse complement strand
TTTATTCCATTAGTTGTAATTATACCTCCTAGTATCCTATATATACCAAGGAGACATTTTCATTTGGAATCATCTTGTACTTGAACATTTAAGTGGGGTAAAAGGAGGTTTCCCCCTTGAAGTGGCTTATTATCTGAAATTATCTCTTTTTCAAGGTGTTGAGTACTTTTTGTGAGGTTTTTCTATGCTATATTGATATTTGGTTCTTAAAAAATCGTGTATTACTGTATCTGTGTGTTTATGGTTGCATCTCTGATACATTTCTGTTATATTATTGGATGTCCATGATATCTCTGTGCATTTCTTTATTATATCTCTACTCTCATTTCATGCCGAAAATAATTCGGATCAATAATGGAACCACTGCTTCTTTTCCATACACCAATATGAATGGTGTATGTCCTCACAACTTCTTGCATGTAGTCCTATATGCTCATAATACTGTCGGTATTTTTAAATCTCAATCATCTCTGTTAAAATTACAAATCTTTGTCAAGGAATTCTACAAAATATTGTTGAAATATTCTACTGTCCCATGTGCTTGAGGATGATACGGTGTACTCTTCCGGTGATAGACTTCAAATTCCTCAATCATAGCCTGGATGGTACTATTAATAAAATGTGTACTTTGGTCACTCATCAAAATCTCGAGACATATGAATCTTGTAATTACCTTTTCAAATAAGAAGTGTGGTGTTGTTTTTGTGTTGAAATCCTTGACTGGTGTTTCTTCTTCCCATCTGGTTAAATAATCTATCATAGTAATGATATATATTTCTCCTAACCTTATTGCTGGTGGATTAATAGGTCTCGCACAATCTATTTCCCACTTGTCAAAAACCTGAAGAGTTACTTGAGGTCTTAGGGGCATCTCTGTTGGAGTTACTTCACACACACCTATTATTTCTTTTTGCTAAGTTTGTACAAGGTTTTTCCTATGTTTATTAGTCATTATTTAGTCTCCTAAAGTTTAGGGGAGAATATTCCACCTGGAGAATATTCTCTTCAGTTGACACTTCAGCTTGACTAGTTGAGTTGAGTCTAGATGTTCCATTGGTTTTGTCACCATGAAACATTGGGATCATCACCATGATAATGCGCATTAGCCTTGGTTTCATCACTAGACTGACACATTAACCTTGATTCCTTGATCTACTCCTCACTAAACTATGTTTCAGTCAGTTAACTTAAGACTGATTGACTAGTTAACTCAGTTAGGTGGCAGTTCACTCCCGTAACTTCCTGGGAGACTAGACTAGGTGGCAATTCACTCTCGTAATTGTTGTTGTGTGTCCATATCACTCTAGACCACCACTATGGCACATTGGTTCTCCTCCAATTCACATTTATTGAGATATATCGAGTATATAATGTGTAAATTATTCATTATTCATTACTTTTAATGATAATTCTTCCATTCTTTCTCTCTTGCTTCTACTTTCTCAATTTCTATCTAAAAATGTGTGTGGTATTTTATAGCTAGATCTATTTTGTGTAGTTTAAAAACATTTACATGGTATTAGAGACGATGGTCTTCTCAGATAAATCTACATGAAATGTTTTGCAGGTACAAAAGATTGAAGACAATGGAAAGATGGATTTCCCAAAAGAATTCATTCTTATACCTTATAATTAATTTGCATGGAAGGAGAAAATAGCCATAAATATCTGAACCATAGAATTGTACAGGTTAACCTTGAATAGAGACATAGAACTGACACCATCCATAGAAAAATCCAATTATCTAAATCAAATGGATGAAGCATTCATAACGATTTGCAGTCTTATTTCTCCCTCTCTCCTTTTTCACATATATTCTTGTAAAACCCCCAATGAATCTTGGATCACCTTGGAAGGGCTCTTTGGAAAAAATGATGAGATGAGGGGACACATGCTGGAGGTGGAATTTCTCACATTAGATCCAAATAACTTCGACATTATCTAAGATTTCTTTACAAAATCCAAGGATTTACTGTTACAAATGAAAGCTTGTGGGGTTGATAAATCTAAGGAGGAGAAACAAATGGTTCTCACGATTCTCTCAAAATTTGGTCTTTAATTCTCTTTGTTCATATCAACATTACATTAAGTCAAATCCACCTCTAGATCCACCTGGAAGATGCCTTCTCTTGAGGACTCTATCAAATCCCTGACACAAGAGACAACCAAGCTCATCAACATGGGAAAATTCAAAGGCCCAAAGGCACATGCACTTACTGTGCAATATGGAATCCATCAATATCATAAATCTAAATATAGATACTAAAGGAAAGATCATGCACATCAGAAGAAGGAAGGGTACTCAAACCCTTCACCGATGCCTCCAGATCCAAAGGTGGAAAGGGAAGAAAATGGGAGAAATGCACTACTTCCATAAAGGATTCCATCTAGAATCCGCATGCATGTAGAAACAAATAGATCTAATGACTCAAATACTTCATCAAAAAAAATTTTAATATCACATCCCCGAGGGTGCCAAGAAGAAGAAGCCAAAATATCAGAATCCCAAAAAAGGCAATTCTGTCCATGCCTTGATTTCCATCAACTCCTCTCCCGATGCTTGGATCGTAGATTCAGGAGCATCACATCACATGGCTTCCACAAAATAAATACATTGTTAATTGGATGCATGCAAAGATCCTCTTGTTATGATGGGGGACAACTCTCCAGTTGAGGTCACTGACAAAGGAAGGATTGAACTTACCAATGGAAGCTTCGAGAATGTGCTGCACGTTCCCAAAATTTTCGTCAATCTTCTCTTTGTGTATCATATGACGAATTATGGCACCAGAAAGAAAGTCATATTCACACCAAATGCAGTGGACATCTATGACATAAAAACCAATTCCAGGGTTTCTACCGGTGAGGTAAATCATCAATCTAGATTGTATACATTTTTTGAATTTATTTAACCATATTATGCTTTACTTCTTACCCATGTTGATGAAAGTAGTAGGATATGGCATGAAAGGTTTGGACATTTAAAATTTCACATATACGTAACAAATTAGAAATAAAATATTGGTTGATGGTCTACAAGACATCCATTTCTCCAAAGGAGTCCATGAGGGATGTGTTCTTGGAAAACACCCTCAAGATAAATTCCCAAAGGAAATACTCAGAGAGCTTCCTCTCCTCTAGATCCGATCCATAGTGACCTCATGGGTCTTTTTACGCATCCATCTATCAGAAAAGAAAGGTTTTCTCTCATTTTTGTTGATGATTTGTCACATTTTACATGGATTTACTTTCTCAAGAAAAAATTTGAGGTCTTTCAACACCTAAAAGATTTCAAAGCCCTGGTTGAGACACAGTCTCGAAAGAAAATCAAAGTCCTACAAACTAATAATGGTGGAGAGTATGTTAATCATGAGATCCATATTCTTTGTCATGAGGCAGGGATTTATTTCCAGCACATTGTTCCCTCTACTTCGCAGCAAAATGAAGTTTTTGAGCAGAAAAACAGATCTCTAAAAGAGATGGCATCTTACATGCTACATGCAAATTCACTACCATAGAGACTATGGGACGAAGAAATTAATTGTGCAAACTACATCCAAAATAGATCTCCTCATAGATATGTCAAGGATAAGACCCCCTTATGAGGCTTACAGTGGTCTCAAAGAGAAAGTGACCCATTTTCATATTTTCGGTTCACGTGCATGGGGCCGAATTCCCTCTGAAAATAAGAAGGCACTTGATCCACAAAGCACATAGTGTATTTTTGTTGGATACCCCGATGGTGTGAAAGGATACATAGTTTTTGATCTTTCCTCAGACCGACTCATCATTGAGCGAAGTGTCCAATTCGAGGAAAGTGTCTCGGATGTACCTCAGAAGCCACATGCATACACCTTCACTCTTCCACCCGTTCGAGACGATGAACATGCACATGTCGACTCATATTCGGAAGAGAGTTCTGATTCAAAGGACTCATATGATCCAAATACAGAGTCAGTACAATTAGATGCAGAGTCAGAGCATCCATATTTAGATGCAAAGCCAGAGTAGAGGCCCAAGTGGGCACATACTACTCTTCAGGATGTAGGGGATCTTGTTGGTGATCCAACTGATACTAGGAGGAATTGATGTGATTTCGAGGAGAATCCTATTGCACTCACTTCTAGTGAACCATTTTCCTCTAGGCATCTTTTCTTGGTTCAGTCTTCAGATCCACAGTCTTATGGCGAGGCTGTTAGAAATCCCTTTTGGGGATCCTTCATGCAAGAGGAGTACAAATCCCTCCTGGAGAACCAAACTTGGGATCTAGTTTCCCTTCCTTATGGAAGGAAACTTGTTAGATGCAGACATGTCTACATGACCAAGAGCACATCGAATGGACATATTAGCAGATACATAACGAGGCTTGTTTCCAAAGTCTTTCAGTAGGTGCATGACATTGACTATGATGAGACCTTTGCTCCAATAACGAATATGGATTCCATATGTTTGGCACTTTCCATTGCAGTGGCCAAGGAATGGGAAGTCCATCAAATGGACGTGAAGAATGCATTTTTTAACGGTGATCTCTCTAAGGAGATCTATACAGAGAAGCCCCAGGGATTTATGCAGGATTCATCTTTGGTCTGTCGACTGAAGAAATCTATGTTGGGTATGTGTTATATTCCTTGCATGTGTGTGTGTGGGCGCGTCAGATTCGACAACTGCGTTATATTTTTTTCTATTTTTAGCGGTTTTCTAAATTAATCCCAAATTAATGGATTAGGGTTTTGGTATCTATGGAATACCTAAAAACATTGTATATATATATTGTATGGTGAATGGTGAAATTAATACAATGAAGCGTTGAAAGGTTTTCTCCCGGTTAAGGGTTTCCGATATAAATCTTCATGTACTATGTGTATGAGCCATTGATTAATTTCTATTTTACTTAAGAATCGATATGCATTTCTTTACTTCACAAGTTTAAAACTTTCATGTGGTATCAAAGCTCATTTTTGGCTTCATAGGGACGCCTTTTTTGTTGAGGGTTTGGATCAGTCTTTATAGATCAAGTTCATCTTGGGTCTGTGATAAACATGGGCCTAGTGGGAGATTCTGCAGTGGAGATTCAGGTGTATAAAGAGGAATGGTAAGCTCTTATAGAATCGAGATATAAAAGTTCAACGATAAAAACTTTGAGCTATGGAAGCTCAATATGGAAGACCTTCTTGTAGACAAAGAACAATGGATCATTGTGGATCCTAGTACATAGCCTACTGGTACGCAACCTAATGGCACACATTTGACTGGTACACAACCTACTAGTACACAAACTACTAGTAACAGAGTTGCTGGTATGTCAAAGGAAGATTGGGAGAAGTTGGACAGAAGATCAAGAAGTACTATTCAACTCTGTGTGGAAGATTTGGTGTTGTTGAATGTATCGGGGGAATCTACAACCAAGGAACTATGGGATAAGCTAGGGAATTTGTATCAATCAAAGTCCTTGGTAAAAAAGTTGTTTCTTCGAAAGAAGTTATATCATCTTAGGATGGAAGATGGAGATTCCGTGACAGAACATCTAAATGCCTTTAATACTCTGGTAAGTCAACTTGTCTCTGTTAATATTACAATTTCAGAAGAAGATAAGTGTATTACTTTGTTATGTTCTTTGCGATACTCTTGGGATAATATGGTTGTAGGAATTGGTAGTACCACTCAATCTACATTGAAGTATGAGGATGTAGTTGAATCCTTGTTATCTGAAGAGCTGAGGTGGAAGAGCATGGATGGTCATAGCACAAATTATTTATTTGTAAGAGGTCGTACCCAAGACATGAATCCTGGTAAGTCTTTGTGGGGGGATTTGAATCTACAGGTAGATCTAAGTCTCCTGGAAAATATTTGAGGAAATGTTGGAAGTGTGGTAAAACAGGGCATTATAAGAAAGATTGCAAGCCTAATAAGGTTGATAAACCAAAGGGATGCGATAGTACCTCTTCCATAGAGGCAAAAACCTTTACTGAAGAAGGAGGTGATGTTTACTTGGCATCTATAGGTACACATGTAGACCGTGATGTATGGTTGATCGACTCAGGTGAATCATACCATATGAATCCTCACAGGGAGTGGTTCTCTGAATATGAAAAATATGATGGTGGTGATGTATTCCTAGGAGATGACACGACAACCAAAATCATGGGACGTGGAAGGGTTAAGTTTCTTCTAAACGATGGAAGGATTAGAACTCTCCCTAGGGTTCTGCACATTCCAAAACTAGCTAGAAGCCTAATATCTGTAAGCAAATTGGATGATGGAGGAGTGGATACTATATTTTGAAAGGACACTTGCAAGATGATATGAGGAGAAATGGTTTTGATGAGGGGAGTTCGGTATGGAACTCTTTGGGAAACACTTATACTTATGGGTGTAACAATTCTATTGTCCCTGAGCAGAGAAATAAAGAAGAGAAGACCAATACTGTCCTTGGAAAGAAGACCATGCTTTGGCATCAAAGACTAGGAAATATTGGAGAAAAGGGCCTTTGAACACTACACGGTAAACATATGGTTGAAGTTATGTCTAATTGCACTATGGATTTGGATTTCTGTGAACATTGCATATATGGTAAACAAAATCGAGTAATATTCCCATCTGGTGCTACGAGAGCAAAGGGGATCTTAGAGCTGATACACAATGATGTGTTTGGACCTATGCATGTTCCTTCACTAGGCAAGTCTGTGTATTATGTTTCATTCATAGATGATTTGTCAAGGAACACGTGGATTTATTTTCTTAGAAATAAATCTAAGGTATTTGATAAATTTAAAGAGTTTAAGGCTTTGGTAGAAAATCAGACAGAGAAGAAAATAAAGGTATTGAGAACAGATAATGGTGGAGAATTCTGTGGAAATGAATTCAAAGAATTCTATAAGAAGTGTGGTATAGCAAGTTAGAAGACTACTCCATACACTCCTCAGCAGAATGGAGTTGCAGAAAGGATAAAGAGGAAATTGATGGAAAAAGCAAGGAGCATGCTCAACAGTGTTGAGTTATGACATGAATTATGGGTAGAGGAAGTGGGTACAACATGTTACCTAGTCAATCGATCACCCTCATCAACGTTGGATGATAAAACTCCACACGAGGTATGGACTGTCAAGAAACCCTATCTTGAACATCTTAGAGTGTTTGGTTGTGATTCTTATGTACACGTTCCAAAGAAAAATAGGAGTAAGCTGGATAATAAAGCTGAAAGTGTATCTTTATTGGTTATAAAGATGGTGTGAAATGTTATAAGCTCTAGAACCCAAAAACTAAGAAGATTGTTTACAGTCGTGATGTTGTTTTTAGAGAGGTAAAATATATTTCCAGACAGGTATTCCTACCAAGGAAATAAGAACATGAGAAAATAGAGCTTGAGTTGGATGATGCAAAATCTGAATTATCTGAAGAAGATGAAGCAACAGAAGAAGAAGAACCTCATACCCCAGTATTGAGGAGATCAGTGAGAGAAATAAGGCAACCAGAAAGGTATAGTCCACCTAATTTCCATTCCAATTTTTCTTTATCTATTACTGTTGGTGATCCTATAATTGTCAGGGAAGTAGTGAATTCAGAGGATAGTAAACTATGGAATAAGGCCATGGTTGAAGAAATGGATTCCTTGGATAAGAATGAAGCATGGGATATAGTTGAGTTGCCAGCTGGAAGAAACTCTGTTGGTAGCAAATGGTTGTTTAAGAAGAAGTTTAATGCATAAGGTAAAGTGGAGAAATACAAAGATCGGTTAGTAGAAAAAGGTTATTCCCAGGTAGAGGGAATTGACTTTGGTGATATTTTTTCTCTTGTTTCCAAGTTAACATCTATTAGATTTCTTTTATCTATTGCTGCTACTTTTGATATTGAAGTGGAAAAGATGGATGTGAAGACAACATTCCTACATGGGGATCTGGAAGAAGAAATCTACATGAAACAGCCAGAAGGCTTTGTAGTGAAGGGAAATAAAAAGTTGGTGTGTAAGATAAATAAGTCACTATATGATCTGAAGCAATCACCTACGATGTGGTACCAAAAGTTTGATACATACATCTTTGGATTGAGATTTGTGAGAGGCAGGGATGATCATTGTGTATATTCCAAGCACGTTGGTAATCACTTCATTTATGTAGTGTTGTATGTCGATGACATGTTGTTGGTAGGAAATAACATGGATGTTATCAAGGAGGTGAAATCGCAATTATCCTCCAAATTTGACATGAAGGATCTTGATGCTGCTAACTTTTTTCTTGGAATGGAGATTAAAAGAGATCGTGAAAACAAGAAACTATGGTTGAATCAGAGAAAATTTGTTGAGATGATATTGCCGAGGTTTAATATGCATGGAAGTAAACTGATCAAGGTTCCTATTCCTATAGGTGTAAATTTATCTGCAGATTAGTGTCCCAAGACAAAGGAAGAAGAAGAGGACATGTCCCATGTTCTGTATGCTAGTGTAGTTGGCAGTTTGATGTATACAATAGTATGTACTAGACTGGACATTGCACATGCAGTGGGATTTTTGAGAAGGTATATGTCAAAACCAGGGAAGGAGCATTGGACAACAGTAAAGAGGGTCTTTAGGTATTTGTGTGGCACTACCAATTATGGATTGTGTTAACAAGGAAGACCAGGATTGGATAGAGTGGTAGACATACATGGCTTTGTTGATACAGACTGGGCTGGAGATTTGGATTGCATAAGATCTACAAGTGGGTATGTGTTTAACCTATTTAGAGGAGCAATCAGTTGGATGAGAAAAAGACAGGATGTAGTGGCACTCTCAACTGCAGAAGTTGAACACATGGCAACCACTCATGCAAGCAAGGTAGCAGTATGGTTACAAAGTTTGTGTTTAGGTATTGGGTTGGTACAACAAGCAATGAGATTAGATTGTGGCAGTTAGAGTGCAATATTCTTAGCAAAGAACCCAACTTATCATTTGAAGACAAAGCATATTGATGTTCAATATCACTTTGTGAGACATGGTTGAAGAAAAGAGGGTGTTGCCAGAAAAGGTTGACACTTTGAAGAATGTTGCAGATTCATTGACAAAGTCTGTGAGCACAGAAAATTTCTCCTGGTGTAGAGTAACAATTGGCAATGTTGCCCTTGATTGTTGACTATATAATCCTGTGGACCCCTGGATGCAAAGAAAACAACAAGTGGGAGAATGTTGAGTATGTGTTATATTATTTGCATGTGTGTGTGTGTGGGCGTGTCAGATTTGACAACTACATCTGACGATCCCTCTAGTAGTTCTCTTTGTGTGGTGTGCGTCGGACGCTTCCTAGGGGGGTCCTAGGGGGGTCAGGTATGCCCCCCTGGTCATGTGCAGCGCCTTGATTTTTTTTTTGGGGGGCATTTTTGCTATTTTAGCGGATTTTGCTATTTTTAGTGGTTTTCTGAATTAATCCCAGATTAAGGGATTAGGGTTTTTGTATCTACAAAATACATAAAAACATTGTATATATATTGTATGGTGAATGGTTAAATTAATACAATGAAGCGTTGAAAGGTTTTCTCACGGTTAATGGTTTCCGGTATTATCTCTGTGTACTATGTGTATGAGCCATTTATTAATTTATGTTTTTCTTAAGAATCTATATGCATTGATTTACTTCATATGTTTGAAACTTACAATATCATGGGGTTGTAATAAATTGACTAAATGAAAATTCCCATCGTTAACTTGCTCGAATTATAAATATCACACAAATAATTACACTATGTCAATCGTCATTCCTACCAAGAAAAAAAATGCTTATATTCTGACACGCATTTTTTTTACCCATGGGGCATTACAATGTCTTGTGGGCTTCATTTAGGATTAGGTCTCACAATTTTTTTCCGTTAGGAACATACTTCCTATTGTTATATCTTATAGATCCATATCCTTATAAATCATACCAATAAACTTGGCTTCCATTCCTTGCCATGTGACACCTACTATAAAACATGTTTCCACCTTTTGTAAAATCACAGATCCAACTTTCTTTTAACTAATTTTATTATTATTTTAGAATCTTACAAAATTATTATTATAGAAGCCTACAAAGTATTATTATTAAGAAACCTATAAATTTTTATTATTTTTATATCATCTATGAAAAATGGTACATGGATGTAAGGAGTTGGTTTTTATCACATATGTATATGGGCATATGGAGTTGGTTTTTCTCACATATGTATATGGACATATAGAGTTGGATTTTACAAAATTCTAAAGAATCACAAGTAATCACTTAGCCTCTTAAGGTCGGATAGACCAATTCTGTCTTAGTGAACGTTAATCATCATCATCATCATATGGGCCTTTTTGCTATTTTAGCAGATTTTAAAATTAATCCCGGATTAAGGGATTAGGGTTTTGGTATCTACATAATACCTAAAAACATTGTATATATATTGTATGGTGAATGGYGAAATTAATACAATGAAGTGTTGAAAGGTTTTCTCCCATTGATTAATTTATGTTTTGCTTAAGAATCTATATGAATTTCTTTACTTCACACGTTTGAAACTTACAATATCATGGGGTTGTAATAAATTGACTAGATGAAAATTYGCATCGACAAAACTATTATTATYGAAGCCTATAAATTATTGTTATTAAGAAATCTATAATTTTTTATTATTTTTATATCAATTTATGAAAACTGGTACATGGATATAAGGAGTTGGTTTTTATCRCATATGTATATGGACATATGGAGTTGGTTTTTATCACATATGTATATGGACATATGGAGTTGGATTTTACAAAATTCTAAAGAATCACAAGTAATCACTTACCCTCTTAAGGTCAAATAGACCAATTCTATCTTAATGGAAGTTAATCATCATTATCATCATATAGGCATTTGGAATTGAATTTTTTCACATATGTATATGAGCATATATGTATATGAGCATATGGATGTAAGACCTATTTAAACATATATATACTCTTCATTGTACAGTCCATCCCTATCTATTTAGACATATATACCCTTGGTTGTAAAATTTAAAGGGAAAGATATTAGAACTGTAAAGCTGTCTACGTTTCATATTTGTTTAGTACATGAGAATGAGAAGGAGTACATTGAATTTGCATGATCTCTAAGCTTAGCAAACACTAGTTTCAATCATATTAAACTCGAGGATGACATGGAGAATGACATTAAGTGCAATGCCAAGCTGCATGGAACTTCTAGTCATGCAAGACCAACCAAACCATCCTTCAACTAGTCATATGGATCGGATTGTTTGCTAATTTTAGTTGGCTCATCATGTATTTAGTGCATTTTTCATGTACTTGCTATATAGATATTGTAGTGTTGTTAAAAAGGTCTACACATATAGTAAAGATAAATGGTAGTTTAATTTTGCTAGTAAATGATGTTCTATTTCTCTTTGGAAGGAATTAGATGGGCTAATTATATCATTTTTGTACATTATTTTATTTAACAAAAAAAATATCTCAAATTTTCATTTAATTAAATGTTTGTCTATGCAAATTTATGGAAGAATTAACCAGTGATTTATGTTCCCAACGATTAATTTAGTTTTCAATGTATAATTGTAAAAAACAATTTGAACACAATTTACAAATTCTTTTTTAATTAATTTTATTATTATTTTTAAATTATACAATATATTATTATTTTATTATTTTTATTACTTTTTAACTCTAGTTTACAAGTTATTATTGTTTTTTTTAATATTTTTGTCATCTATGAAACACTATTTCTAGAAGCTTACACATTATTATTTGCTATGAAACACTATGAAAAATTCTAAAGCTGCCGACGTTTCATATTTGTTTAGTCACGACTAAACATACGCCTAATATAAATTTGCTACATTCTTCTTGCAGTAATTCAAAAAAGTATTCAGTTATCATTCATACATTCACAAATCTTGGACTCTGTATTGATCTTTGAGTTATAAATATGGAAATGCAAGAAGCGGCTCTTCTTGGTTCATCGTGGAACGAATCGCCGGATGATGATTTTCGAACGGAGATATTAGCTCGTCTACCCGTGGAGTTTGTGTATAATTATCGCCTCGTCTGCAAACAATGGAACGACTTTCTTTCGTCAAACTACTTCCTAACAAAGTGGGGTGAGGCTGAAGCGCCTCTCAACGGCAAGCAACCACGGTTGCTTCTGTGCAACTGGGATCCCAGAAAGCCATGTATGGCTTTCTGTTTCTACACACGGGCCTGGATTAAGTCCTGCTTCACCCTTTCTTTCCTAGACGAGTGGATATCGAACGATTGGATTATAAGTTCATCTTGATGTGAGATATCAAATTGGTATATGAAATCTTTTTATTTATGAGATAAGAGATTTTTCTCTCTAACCACTCAAGTCTATGAAAGTATACATATTTTACACTTTCTGGATTTAAATTTGTGATCTCTTAGGAGGAAACATGTATTCTTAACAATTAAGCCCACTAAAAAATAGTTTTAATGATTTACTAATGAATTTTAAAAATTATTTTAATAAATTTAAAAATTAATAATAATAATGAATTCTAAAAATTAATAATAATAATAATAATCTAATTTTAAGATTACGCTAAAGTGACACCAAATTGATGTATTAGACACTTTATTTATGGGACATAAAACTAAAACTTATAAAAATATACATAATTTACCCCTTCATGAAATACTCAATAAAATATGATTAAGTCAATTAAAACAAAAAGAAAAAAACTCGGACTCTAATCTCAAATTAATCTCAAATTAGAAAAAAAAATTATTGTATTATGCATATCTGTGAGAATGAGAAGGAGTACATTGAATTTGCATGATCTCTAAGCTTAGCAAACACTAGTTTCAATCATATTAAACTCGAGGATGACATGGAGAATGACATTAAGGGCAATGCCAAGCTGCATGGAACTTCTAGTCATGCAAGACCAACCAAACCACCCTTCAACTAGTCATATGGATCGGATTGTTTGCTAGTTTTAGTTGGTTCATCATGTATTTAGTGCATTTTTCATGTACTTGCTATAG